>JAJOHK020002208.1:0-10056 GCA_022457215.2 Leucocoprinus gongylophorus
ACCTTTGACTATCTCCAGTTCCTATCCGTTCGGATAGAACACTTGTACTACTCTCCAATTATTTTTGGAGGTTTTAAACCTTCTGCCTCTGTTAGTTTTCTTCTTATTGCCTTATTTATGGTTGCAGCGTTGCAAAGCATTCTGCTTACTTAGCATTTGGTCCGTGATTAGTAGTACTAATTAGGTAGTCACTGTAAATTTTCATATAGGTTGAATCATCACTACTTACTATAGTGGTTGTCAGTTGTCCACACTGTACTATGTTGCTGTGCATTCTGTTCTTTCCAACAGGTTATAGGCTCTGGTTGTCTTGATCTCTAGTGAGCACTTTTTTAGGCTGCTTTTTATCAATGAGAAGAACTTAACCAACTCTACTAGTGAGCTGACATCTTGTCACTCCTGGGCCTGTTATGGATTGAGCTGATTCCAAATTACTTCATGCCTACAGAATTCTCTTACATTTTACATGTACTAATAGCTTATTATTGGTTAGGTTAAATATTTGTGCTCTTAGTGTTACAACTCAAAGACCTTAGAGTTGGTTAATGGGAATTAGGTTAACACAAGAGAACTCAATAGAGAACTGTGTATAGAACTGTCTACCTTATATATGCTAAGCTACTGGTCTGTGCTACAGCATTATTAACCTATTCTAAAAGTCATGTATTATCTATAAAGTTAACATATATTAAATATGTTGTAGTAGTATTATTCTTTCCAGAATCTTTTACTACTTTTCATCATAACACATGATCATGTAACAGTGACTGATATGTGACACTGAGTTATGTCATATAATAGTTTGTGATAGTGACATATAATTTTTTTTTCTTCAACAATTTATTACATGGCACATGAGGGCAGACTGTGGTAGCTACTTTCGTAACTACTTACAATAGACGCACATCTAACATGGAACTAAAAAAGGAAAAGAAAAAGAAAAGAAAAGAAAAGAGAAAAGAAAAAGAAAAAAGAAAAGAAAGAAAAGAAAAAGAAAAAAGAAACTAATTAAAACATATCGAAAAGGAAACTAATAATTAATTGTTTGTAAACACAAAAGTGTTTGGATTGGCCGTTAAGAACATAACAAAATGACTTAATGTATCTCTTCTCGGATTCCAGTATCCATTAAATCTTCGACACTCGTGTAAGATATGTCTCCTAGTTTCGATTGGGTAATTGTTACATAGACATGTGAAGTCCATGTTAGAGAAGAAACGTAACCGATATTCTCCAATGGGAGCATGATTTGAGATAGCTCTGACCACTCGAGTACATAGTGAATTTGAATGTCCAAAAGCCTGAAGCCAAGGACCTCCTTTGAAATAGGACGGCTCAATAACGTTAAGATCGTCATCCAATAGGTCTAGGAAGTGATTACCCTTTCTGTCTGATACTTGAAAAGTCATTTTCCATAACTTGATAAGTTCGTCGCAATCTGACTTTTTGCAAAAGTCCCAAGATGTTTTGGAGGGATACAAAGGAGAAATCGAAAAGAACTTAAAGTCTTTGTCGACCTCAGAATGAAGTTTCCATCTGAGCTTGCTAAGGCATTCCCAGAATTTGATAGAGTTGGAATCATGAGCAGAAAAGAAGGACCATAATTCTTTAAGAATGGTGGTGGAATGGATTTGATAAGGATGAGCATTGCAGTCAAATATTCTTCTGGCCACATGTATGGAGTCGGTTACAACAACAATTTTGGAGACGTTATCAATAGCGCTCACTTGATTGATACTGCATCTAATAGCAAAGAGTTCAGCTTCCGTACTTGTGACAAAGGAAGCATGATGAACTGTTTTGATGATTGGTCGATTGAACAAATGGATGTGCGATATGGAGGTAGCAATATCTTTCTTGATGCTAGCATCAGTAATTACAAGAGTAGTGTAAGGTTTGGAAGAACAATGAAGAGTCATTTCATTTAGTTCTTGACTGTGGATTTTGTTATGATTTTTTCCTTTTTTTTTAACTAAATTAAAAGAAAACCGATTAGAAAATATATCTATGATTCAATGACCAGGAGAAAACTTGGGATTGAGAGGAGAAAAGGATGGAAATATTCCATTGGATTTGATATTTGAATCGATAATGTGTCCTTTTGTTAACGATCTTTGACGATCAGTTAAAGAACCAATATTGTGAGATATGATAGACTTTGTTTGAGGAGGATCATCGTTTTCCAAATTCTTCAAGATGTGATTAGTAGGAAGCTTAAAAGAGCATATGAGAGATCTTCTCGCAATTTTTTGAAGATGAAGCTTGATAGGAATAAGTTCCGCGAGAGCTTCAATGCTCTCTGAAGGAGAAGTTTTGAATGCACCAAGTATTCAGATGGCAGCTCTTCTTTGCATTTTATTGAGGATTTTGAAGTGGTACGACAATGGAGCTTTGTTATAAAACTACAATTGAAAGCCATACATAGCTATAGGAAGTGCACAGCATCTATAGAGAAGGCGTTTTTGAAGCGGGTTGATACCTCGCAACGAATTTCCTAGTAACTTCATGCATTTGATGGTCGAAATTGCTTTGTTGGCATAATGATCGATATGTCTGTGGAATGATAGTTTCCTGTCGAAGATAAATCCTAAATATCTCCACAAATCTTTAGGACGAAGTATAGGACCGCCAAGAGGAGAGAGGTCAAGGGGAGAAGGGTTAAATAGACCATGCGATCTATTAAAATGAAAGATTTCAGTTTTGGAATGTTCAATAATGAGACCAAAACTATCTAAAAGATTGGAAAGAACATTATAACTACAGAATAAATAAGAGTTGGAAACAGTAAGAGATTTATTCTGGGCAATGAAAAGTCCATTGTCAACAAAAGAGAGGATGGAAATTGGAAGCTTTAAATTTTTGAATTGATTTTCTATAATATATAGAAGAGGAGAAAGATAAAGAGTAGAAAGGATAGGCAATAAAGCAGAACCTTGACTGACCCCAACGTTGACTTTGAAGGATGGTGAAGAGAGGTCATTTCAGATGTAATTGGTGCTTCTTTGAACGAGGTAGTTAGCAAAGAAGTTTGTGACTTTGGGACAAAGCCCTGCTTTCTCTAGTATAAGGGCGAGAAAACAATGATTCAGTGACGGAAAGAATTGTGAAATGTTGAATGTGAGGGTACTCATAGTTCTTCCTTTTGACCAATCCGAACGAATGATATGCATGAGAACAATACCAGCGTCCGAAGTGAATTTGAATTTGAGTCCACCAAGTTGGCTCGGGTGAAGGAAATTGTTGGAGGTGACTATAAATTGGATTCTCTCAGCAATTGCTTTTTCAATCAATTTACTGAGAGTGTTTAGAAGAACAATCAGATGAAATGCCTTAGGATTGTTGTATGACGGCTTGTTCGGTTTAGAAATGATTACAGTGGTTGATACTTTGAAGTATTCCGGCCAAAATCCTAAGTTGATACAAGCGTTAGCAATGTTGATGATCTTCGAAAGACATTCGTTGTTCTTGATGATGATCTTCCAGTGACACCATGACATTCTGTCAGGACCAGGGGCAGAAGTATCTATGCATTTTTGAATGGCAGATCTGAATTCGAATTTGGAAAATGGGTTCTAGATTTAATGTGGCTTATACTCAATTTCGTTTAGAATGTTGACATTGACTTGACAATGAAAAGCTGTGTTGAAGGAGTTATGGAGAACAGTCCACAGACTATCAGGGGAGAGGCAAGGTGAGCCATTATACTTAATTGCTTTGGTTGCTGGGAGCTTTCTTTTCTTGACCCAGTTCATAAGCTCCCAAGGACCTCGGCTCTTGTTCGTGATTTCTTTGATTTTGCTATCAAAGAATGACCTTTTGGCTTCTCTAGTAGTTGACTTGAAAGTCTTCCAGGAATCACGACTCCTAGACATCCTATAGTTGTTCAAAGCAATGCTACATGAGTTAGTCCACCATTGTTTTGAATGTTTCGATACTTTTGATCTTTTAGCATGTTTTGTCCATGCTTGATTGATGATTGATCCTAATTGGTTAACAATGGTGTTGAGCCTTTCAATATTATTAATATTTGAGGTGTCGAGAAGGGTGAAATTCGCAAAGACGTCTTTGAAGAACTCCTTTTCTTGGTCGCTTCCAGGAGTAATAACGAGTTTAGTCAGCTAGATGATTTCTTCACAAATAAGGATATCTACCGTCAAGGGTGCATGATCGGAGGATAGTCGAGAGTTGGGGTGAATGGAATGCCGATCTAATTCGCTGGAACTGCATCTAAGGAACATTAAGTCAATGACCGAGTTAGACTCTCCAACCATGTCAGAAAATCTAGTAGGGCCAGAGTTAATGGGAGATGATAGTGCTAAGTCAAATAAGTCCACTATCATCATTAGATCATCACTGATTGAAGAATGATGTGGAAAAAGAGGGTCCCATAAGTTGTCTCTTATGTTAAAATCCCCTATCATCAAAAGAACTTGGCTAATACTGACTTCAGTATCCTTAAGATACTTTAAAGCTGAGTGAGACGAATCTGAATAAATGTTCAAAATATAATGCAAAGTATCATTACAAATGAAAGAAATGAGATTAATATCTCGATGATCAAAAAGATCCTTTCGAAAGAGAAAACGAAAAGGTTTAAGATGGATGTTTACATATGAAATGACTCTAGGAGGGTTGTTACCATTAGAAGGAAGTCTTGCAAATGAAATCCAGTTGGGATGATAACAAGTTCCCATAAGAGGATCTCCATTGCAATTCAAAGAGCTTGGGATTTTTCTTATTTCGGACCAAGGGGGCTCTGGGATTAGAATAATGTTGAAATGAAATAGAGTTTCAAGTATAGTGTTTAGAACGATTGAATTCTTGTGAACGTTTTGCAAAAAAATTTTTAGGTTTCACACAATCATTGTGGATTTGAGCCGTTCACATAGGAGCGGAAGGATTGAGATCTGTTTTCACAAATCTCTTCATACTTTTTGATATGCTATTCCCTGTTGAATCGATGTTTCCAAAAGGGACATGAATTCGAATCGGCCTGGTGATTCCCTTTGCAATTGGAGCACTTGAATGAATGAGGGCAGGGTTTGCCCTTCTTGATTTCTAACCTAGGGGGGTTAGTCTTTGCGTTAGCTTTGCAACACCATCCAAATTCTCGATGGTGTTCAGACTTATGAGGCCCATTACATTTGATGCATTTGGCGCCTTGGATATGGCATGAAAAAGTAGAGTGGCCCCACCTCCAACAGTTTTTGCATTGAGGAACTCCAGGGTTCATGGTGGCTCCCCTAACAGTGGTGATATAATTATCTACATTGAAGCATTGGTTGATAAGTAGTTTTGCATTTCATCCACTTTGAACATCCCAAATGTCGATCCAGACAATAGCCATATCTGATTTGGGGGAGACTTTGATAATCCTTGGTCTGGATGCAAGGAAGATATTATTGAAGATGTGGTTTTGTTTTAAGATGTTTTCAATATCTGATGACAAAAGTTTCTCTCAAGAATCTACATGAGGATAGTATGGGATGCCAATAATCTTGAGGTATGACTTAGATTTTGGAAGTCTAGGGTCCTCGACTTGAAGAGAATTAATATTGTTAGAATTTTTGACGCAATGATCGATGATGGCCAGATCAGACTATTGAGCTATCTTGTTGGTAGTAACAATAATTCCGGTGTTATCTGATTTAATGTAGTCAACTAAAATGTCAGTCCTAGCATTTCATAATTCCCTATTGATGTTAGCGACATTAAGAGATGAGTTTCTCATGAATGATGACGTATTATCGCTGCTCATGGGAATAATAATGTTTTTCCTAGACGGACCTTTGGTAGTCATTCTAATTTGAGGTTTGGGTTTACTTTGACCATTTATGATGTCGTTAACCTAGTTGATTTTCTTAGCATTTAAAGCCGGGAATGTTTCCTTAATTTTCAGGACTTCAGACGTATTAATCTTTGTCTTGGAAACCTAAGCGTAAGATTTGGAGTTTTATTGATTGGTAAACCTTTCACTATTGTTAGTTGTAGGCTTCTTGTGGAAATATTTGGAGATGACGTTAATCTCCTTCTTGGATTTAGCTGGCAAAGGGGGAGGAGGTGGAGCTTTGTTGATTGTGACTGGAGTAGATTTAGAAACATCCTTTGTAGAGTGACCATAAGTGGGAGGAGTCCGAGGAGTGAACTTGGACGAAATTTTTCCCCTGAGAATGTTAGACTTCTGATCAGTGAACAATGTGTCCCATTTAGAAGCGTAAACAGAGGAGATGAAATTCCAGATAACATCTCCCATGCCATTAAAGTCATTGAGTTCATTTACTTTATTAACATTTTTCTGTTTTCCTTGGATGTACTTAGCTAAAAAGTTAAGCGAGACTTTAATATTCTTGGCGTCCGAAGTGAAGTGTTCAATTGAGCCATGTAATGAGATTGGATGGAACGAGCCGCTCCAGAGTTCCAGTTCTGTAGGTGCTTGAGGGTCATATAGGAGTTGGATGTTGATGACCTCATCCTTGTGTGAAGTGTGAACTTGAGTTGCCTTATTACCAGAGTTGGATTGAGGGTCCTCATTGAGAATACATTGGGGATTTGGATTAGATACAATGAGGTTGTCACATTGAGGCCTCATGTTGTTCTGGGGGTCAGCCACCTTGCTGACTCGAATAGCCCTTTCCTATTCGTCCTCATAAGATAAAGCTGGAGAAGAGTCATTAGAGTCATTGTCAATGATCATAGCGTTGTTTTCCTCTATTTTTTCATGGTAAGCAACAGAGGACCTTGTTGAGGACATAGAAGAGTCCCTGGATATATTTATGTTAGTTGAGAGGGATCTTCCTCTCACCTCATCATAGTTGTCAGGAGCAATTCCTGAAAAAATGTCCATCTCTATGTTGCTTCTGAAAGACACAGTTGGTAAATTGAGAAGACTGCTTGAAGATGTGTTTGACGTTATAGAAGAAGATATATTCCCTAGGTCTCTTATGGGTGCTACTGTTACGATCGACACCTCCTGGATGCAGCATGGACTTGGGTCAAGGGTATGACGACAACGATCGGCTGTGCCGAAGTAGTCTCAGTCAGCACCTCATGTAGTAGGTGTTGTCGCCTTACTTACTCCTTGCTGTTTCCTCATGTATGAATCCTCATGTATGCCTTATAGACAACTCATAGACTCTTATAAATAGCGTAGATACCTTCCTGTATCCTTACACTTTACCACTTGAATCTACTTCCCTTAAACTTCTCAAACCTTTGCCTAAGTTGCAACCTGAGCTCTAGCTTAAGGTCGTTACAGCTACCATACAAGATGGTGGTACAAGAGAAAGAAGGGGGGACAGTGATAGTAACATATGATGTTATACTAACATTAGCTCTAAGTCCTAAAAATAAGAAATAAATAGAAAAGAAAAAGAAAAATAAATAAGAAAATAAAAATAAACCAAGTCTAATGTTTGCAATTCTAATACTTAGCTAACTATATTTGTTCCCTAATTCATATTGATTATCTTTATTGATAGCAATGGCTAACTCTGTCATTATCCTTTTTAAGCTTACTGATTTTGCTAATTATCTCTTCTAGAAGATTTATATATAAAATCAACTCTTGCTCTTATTATCTATTCTAGTACTATTATTACTAGAGATATACTGAATACTTTGGTACTCTTTAAGCTACTAATATAGATAAGATGACTAAAAGAAACTTTCTAGACTTTTAAGTCTTAGCTGTTTTTATTTGCTTAATAACTTGTTAATATATAACTAGTCTAATACTGAGATTCTTTGGGCTTATTTATAGACTCTCATAAGAATATCTGCTTTAGTATTAGTTTTTGCTGACTACTAGAGAATAATTATGTTCTAAATTTCTAATAATTAGAACTTTATTTCTCAAATTGCTAAATCTAATTCTCTTTATATGAGATTTCATAGAAAGAATTACAATATTCCTTTTTTTCCAGATTAATAATTCACTAAATTTCTTAACTCAGTCTATCCAATATATACAAACTATCCTTAAATATGGTAATACAATTACCTATACTAATATAATAGCTATAATGAAAGACTTAGTTATATATATATGATTCTGAATTAAAATAAATTTATCTTATCTAACTTACCTATTGCTATAAATCTCTCTATATATGAAAAAGCACTGTGTTTTTTAAAGTATTTTTATTACAAATAAGATACTCACTGGTTGTGATACTTGAACTTAGTGGTGTTTCAGAGGTTCAGTACCAGGATGTGATGATGGTAGATGATGGAAAGTATCAATAAGAATAATTGATGTTGTTAAGTCTGAGGTCTAGCCCTCAGACACAGAGGTATATATACAAAAGAGTGATAGTCTGTGCGCAAGCTGTTGCCATCACATGATCAAAACTTGTACCTGATGGGAGCTGTCAGCTGTCATAGCAGCTGTCAGGCTAATTTTAGAAGGTAACTAATTATGTCACTACATTGATATGCTTGTATCTCTACCAATACTTGTTGCTTTGAGATGAATCATATATCATTGGAAACAGATTGATGAGCACTTTCCAACGCAAGTTTAATCGTGTGAATCTGTTCAGCCGTTCATGAGATATTAGCAAACAAAGCTTTTACAGCTACTGATGGCCTGATATCTCAGCCATTTGTTGTTGCTTTTGTACATCCTGCATATGTGCAGATAGCCCTCATTTGTGGCTTTCCAGCACAACTTAGTTTGTGAAAATTGGTCCACTGGTTGTGGAGATATAAGCTGAATGAAGTTTGTGACAGCCCAGAAGTTTTGATATGTATAAGAATACTGTAGCACCAATGATAACGATGTTAGGTTGCTCAAAGGTAGACACAGGGATCTCAGATACAGATATGAAAACCACAGAATCTAATAATTGCAGAGGGATATCAGGAAATGACAGAGATGCCAATGGTGTATTGGTTATAATATGTGTGAGAGCAGGATTTTCCTGCAAAGATAGATAGAAATTTATCAATCCATTTATCCAGTCAATCAGTAGATTATGTCAGATGAGCCAGTTGTATTCAAGAACCAAAAAGCAGGAAGAATCAAGTAGAGTGACATAGAAGTCCAGGTTCATACAATCACCAGTGGGAAAAATTATAGGCAAGTTAGCAATTTCAGAGATAGTGCTGTTTAATAACCCATCAAACAAGTGGAGAGCAACCAGAGAGGTTATGAATGTCTTCAGATAGTAAGTATCTACAAATTTTAAGTCTATAAAGCAATGAGTGCTACAAACTCAAGACTTTAGAGTGTTATAACTCAAAGACCTTAGAACAGATTAATAAGAAGAACCTTGTATTAAGGTTAACATAAGAAAACTCAATAGAGAACTCTGTACAAGATTGTCTACCTTATATACTAAACTACCATAGTCTGTACTACTACTTCTCTAACCTATCCTAAATGACTATGTGTTTTACACATGTTGTATGACATCATCTTTCCAGAACCTTCCATATTCTTTTCTATGGTCTTGTAACTTGTGATCATTACTGTGACCATATCATCTGATGTGACTGATGTGTGACAGTGTGACCATGATGTCACTCTAACCCTAACCCTAAATTTAAATAAAGAAAATAAAAGTAAAAAGAAAAAGAAGAAGAAATTAAATAAAGAAATTAGTATTCAAGCTCTGCATATCTGACATAGAGTTGGTCAAACAAATGAACCTTGTATTGGGTTAACATAAGAGAACTTGATATAGAACTCTGTACAGGATTGTCTATCTAAAAGGCTCTGGTCCATGCTAATAATAAATACTCTAACTCTAATATCTATACCTTAACTATAAGTACACCATGTATTTTCTATGAGGTAAACATACCATTGATATGCCTTATTTTCCTCAAGTCTAGGCCTATGACATCACCTCATATGATATGTCATGTGACTACAGTTATATACCTCTTCATTGTCCATAAGAAGTAAAAGTACAAGTAAAAGTAAAAGAAAAAAAAAAAAAAAAAGTAAAAGGAAATTAGAAAAATTTTGAGTCCAAGACATACAATTTAAAAAAAGAGAAAATCAGGAATTTATTATAACTCAATACAGGATTTTATTAATATGATCCTTAT
>JAJOHK020002209.1:0-10051 GCA_022457215.2 Leucocoprinus gongylophorus
CATATTACCTTGTATAGACATGATAGCTATCTTTTCTAGTATCAGTCTTGTGCTACAGATCTACTTGTGATTTGTCTATGTAGAGAAATAGCAGGCATTTTTAAAACACTGCTTAGAGTAGAATGGTTTTCTTAGACCAAAATCATATATGTTGTGGCAACCACTTATCACAAAGGACAAATAATCTCACTAACGAGTAAACCTCAAAAGAAGTATGATGTGGGAATTCACAAGAGAACTCGACAAGGAGTCTCTCCTTAATTAGTGTCCTATTTATACAAATATGTCCTGGTCCGTGCTACCACTATCTAAACCTGCCCTATAGTTCATGCTTCATCCTCATGTCCGCCTTACTACTTACTCAAGGCCACCATGTATACTCCAGGTGCCCTGACATCATTTTCTAGACCCTTCTACCACCTTCTAGGCCTATGACGTCACATCATGTGACTTCCTTGTCACATGCCTGCTTCATCGTCTTTCCAGGAAAATAAAATAAAGAAAATGAAAAGAAAATGAAAAATTGTTAGTGTTCAATGTTCCATAACAATATAGTGTTAGTAGTTGGTAGGAAAATTAGTTAGTAAAATGTGTATATAGGACAAGAAGAGAGCTTACTATTACATATTGATATTTTGTTGTTATTGGAATATAAGTCAGAGGGAGAGACCAGCACAGGTTCTGCTCTCCCTTTATATATGTCTTCATACCTATACTACCACTACCATTATATACTATGAGTTAACATGACTTACATATAATTATTTGATAGCAGCAAAAACAGCTGGCAGTAATGTAGATACAGATATAGGCTCTGATTGCGAGAGGAGCAATAGGAGGAGAAAGAAAAGTAACAGAAGGATCTAATATAGGATCCAACATAGAGGTGGCCAAGCCACCAGTTTTTAATAGAGAAGTAATAAGAGTGGGAGGATTTATTACAGCATGCAGACTATACTTGGGAATGAGAATGAGAGAAGCTACAGTGGAGGAACAGATTCAATAGATTCAGTCATATGTATAGGGAGAATTAGCAAATATGGAAAGAGAATATATTAGAAGATTTAGAAATGAAAGAAACAGAGTTTGGATCAGTGGGGGAATTTTTACTAGAGTTAAGAAAGGAGTTCAGAGAAGGAGATAAAGAGTTAGTAAAAGTAGCAGAACTAAGAAGAGTGGAGTAAGAAGGGAGAATAATAGAAGAATACATATAGGAATTTTGAAGAATAGCAAGAGAAAGTAGATATGAAAGAAGAGCACTAGTAGAAGAATTCATAGGAGGAATGAGTGGAGTAATTAGGAGGAAGCTGATGGAGACAGAAAAGCCTCTAACTAGTATTAAGCAGTGGTATGAACATGCCACTAATTTAGACAGACATTGGAGAAAGAGTAGAAGAGAAGAGGAAAAATTGAGGAAATGATAGAAGACTAGAGCTTAGGCTCCAAAGTTGAATAACATGGAAGCACTACAACAATAGATGCCACAGCCCCAAGTTTGGCCAAGGAGGCAAAAGATTTCTCAATAGTAGACACCAATAGGGCCTGTTTTGATGAAAGAGATAGAAAGAACAAATATAGTATTAACAAGAAATTAGGAGAGACAAATAGGACCACCAAGAAGGGATCCTTATGCAATGAATGTGGACAGAGAAAGAAATTACTATATATATGGAGGATTTGGATATTTAGTGAGAAATTACAGGAATAGGGATATAAGAAACATAATTGGAGAGGGTAGAAGACTGGAATATGGACAAGAAAATAATGAACAAAATAATTTAAATGGGAATGAAAATCTGATAGTCCTCAATTAGATCTTAGTAGTAGTAATAGGTTTACAATACTTACAAGAGCAACAGATAATACATCTTGCTGCAACCTAGACAATAGGTATATGTTAAGAGAAATAACAGTGAAGATCAGATTAGAAAGGATTGATACACAAGAAGAAATAACAGTAGAGACATTATTAAGTAGTGGGGCCACAGAATTAGTGATAAGTTTGGAATTTGCTAGAAAGTAAGGATTCAAACTAAAGAAAATAGAAAGACTTATATATGTGAGAAATATAGATGGTTCTTTTAACAAAGAAGGATCTATCAAGCATACAGTAAAGGTAAACATCTACTACCAAGGGCATAAGAAGAGAACAGAGGTCAATATAATTAGAGGACAGAAGTAGAATGTAATTTTGGGAATACTATAGCTTGTTCATCATAACTCTGAGATTAACTGGAAAATAGGAGAAGTCAAGATAATGAGATGTTTGAAGGAATGTGGGAAGCAATAGAGACCAAAGTAGGGAAAATCAAGATGGCAAAAACAAAAAGAAGAAGGAAGGAATAAAGAAGCAGGAAATAGAAGAAAAAACTGAAGAAAGAAAGTAGGACAGAAGTAAGAAAGATAGCAGAAGAATGGGAAATTTGGAATAAGGAGAAGAAAACAGTGAAGTCAGAGAAAAAAGCAAGAAAGCTAGTTTCTGTAAAGTTCTATAAGTGGATTCATATTACAACCTTAAGCTAGAGCTCAGGTTGCACTTAGACAAAGACTTGAGAGAAGATAAGAGTTGATATAATTAGTAAAGTATAAGGATACATGAGAATATCTATGCTCTATATACTTCAAAGAAGAAAGAGTATTGTGTAGTCCATGCAACATATGAGTCAGATAATATGAGGGAGTAATAAGGGTGAAGTAAGGCAGGAGTACTTACTATATGAGGCACTGACCAAGACAACTACGGCACAGCTAATTGTGTTGTCATACCCTCTGCCCATCTCCATGATACATCCTCGAGGCATCGATCGTAACAATTTATGTCTTTGGCAAAAAGGCAAGTAAACAGATGTCTACCAGGAAGCTTTGAGATTACACAATTGATACAAAGAAAGGGTTTTTACCAAGAAAGGGAAAGATGTACCTATTGTTGAGAGAAGAAAGGGAAAATATGCATGAGTTCATATCTGAACAATTGAGAAAAGGATATATTAGACCCTCAAAGTCACCTCAAATGGTACCAGTGTTCTTTGAGAGAAAGAAGAATAGTAAGAAGTGGATGGTTCAGGATTATAGATATCTTAATGAATAGACTATAAAAAATAACTATCCTTTATCTTTAATTTCAGACATTGTAGAAAATATTGGTATAAAAAAAGTATTTACAAAAATGGACTTGAGATAGGGATATAATAATATATGAATAAAAGAGGGAAATGAGTAGAAGGCAGTATTCACAATGCCAGAGAGGTTATTCAAACCAACAGTGATGCTTTTTGGCCTAATAAACTCACTTGTGACATTCTAGACCATGATGAACAAAATCCTGTGGAATCTCATTAATACTAGCAAAGTGGCAAGTTTTATTAACAATATAATTATTGGTATAGAGGGAGAAGAAGAACATGATGAGTTGGTGGAAGAAGTAATAAGAAGATTAGTGGAGAATGATCTGTATGTGAAACTGGAGAAGTGTAAGTAGAAGATTAGAGAAGTAGAGTTTTTAGGAGTCATGATAGGACCAGAGGGGATTAAGATGAAAGAAGACAAAATGAAGAGTATTCTGGACTGGCTAACATCAAAGTATGTCAAGGATGTGCAGAAGTTCTTAGGATTAGTGTGTTACAAACTCAAGATCTTAGAGTTGATTAAGAGAAAGAACCTTGTATAGGATTTATACAAGAAAACTCAATAGAGAACTCCATACAGGATTGTCTACCTTATATACTAATACCTAATGGTCTGTGCAAGCTACTTCTAACCTATCCTAAATAACCATGTGTATGCCATAAGGTTAACGTGTGTTGTACACATTATATAATATCATTCTTTCAGAACCTTCTATCTCCTTTCATATATCTTGTGACTTGTGACTGTGTCATCTGATATGACCTGCTATGTGATAGTATGATCTTTTCACCCTAACCCTAACCCAAAGTTCTAAAAATAGAAAAATAAAAATAAATCAAAATAAAATGAAAATGAAAATGAAAAAAGAAAATAAATAGAGTCTACTACTTTTATCTTTGACATGGTGAGCTACTATTTATTAAAGACTTTACAGCCATAGCTAAACTATTATATGATATAGTAAAGAAGGATCAGAAGTGAATATGGATGGATAGACAAGAGAAGGCATTTAGGAAGTTGAAGAAAAGATTTATGCAAGAACCAGTATTAGCAATACTAGATCTAGACAAAAGAATAGGGATGGAAGTAGACATATTGGATTATACTATAGGAGGGATGTTATCTATAGAGTATAAAGACAGAAAATGGTGACCAGTAGCTTTTCTTTTAAAATCTCTAAATAAGACTAAGAGAAACTACGAGATTTATGACAAGAAAATGCTAGCAGTAATAAAAGGGTTGGAAAACTGGAGATATTTGCTAGAAGGCAGAAAATACAAGTTCAAGATCTGGACAGACTATAAGAACTTAGAATATTTTATGAAAGTGCAGAAATCAAACTACAGACAAGCATATTGAGCATTATATCTGTCCAGGTTTGATTTTATCTTAAAGCATGTACCAGGCACAAAAATAGAGAAGACAGATAGACTTAGTAGATGACTGGACTAGAAAGTAGGTATAGAAAGAGATAATAAGAACCAAATATTTATTAAAGACTGTTGGCTACATAGTGTACATGAAGTAGTAATAAATAGACCTAAATTAGATATAGTAGAAAAGATAAAAAAAGTAAGGATGAAAAAGTAGTTAAAGTAGTAGAGGAGATGAAGAAAGCAGGAGTAAAAGCATTGAGAGAAGAAGAGTGGCAGATAGAGAGAGACTTAGTATTAAAGGAGAGTAAAGTATATGTGCCAAAGGATGAGGAGCTGAAAGTAGAAATAACCCAGTTACATCATAATACACTGGTAGTAGGATATGGAGGGAAGTGGAAGATAATGGAGTTTGTAACAAGGAATTATTAGTGGCTAGGGATTACAAAAGATGTTGGAAAATATGTGGAAGGATGTAGTATGTATCAGAGGATGAAGATTAGGATGGAAGTACCAGCAGGGAAGTTGAATTTGAGTGAGATGTTGGAAAAACTGTGAACACATCTAATAGTGGACTTCATTACAAAGTTACTATTAGTAGCTGGGAAGAATGCTATCCTAGTGGTCTGTGATAGATTGTCTAAAATGACATATTTTGTGGAAACTACAAAAGAGACATTAGCAAAAGGATTGATGAGATTATTTAGAGATAACATGTAGAAGTTGCATAGGTTGCCAGAAAGTATAGTATCAGACAGAGAGCTACAGTTTGTAGCAGAGATGACAAAGGAGTTGAATACTATGTTAGGAATTGAAACAAAACTGTTAACAGCCTTCCATTCACAAACAAATAGTCAAATAGAGAGAATAAACCAGGAATTAGAACAGTACTTGAGGTTCTTTATAAATTATAAGCAGAAGAACTGGCCAGAATGGCTAGCTGTTATGACTTAAAGCTCAAAGTGTTAAGCAATAAGACAACTCTTGTATTGAGTAACACAAGAGAACTCAATAGAGTTCTCAGTACAAAGTAGTCTATCTTATATACTACTACTCATGGTCTGTGCTCACTACTGTGCACTCTACCCTAATGACCATGTGTATGACATGAGGCCAACATGTGTTGTCTATATTGTATGACGTTACTTTATTCCAGAACCTTCTACTCCATTCTCCCAAGTCTTGTGATCAGTCTTGTGACTATGCCATCAATTTGTGACTGATGTGACAGCATGACTGATAAATCCTAACCTGAGTCGTTCTAAAAATAGAAAATAAACGAAAAATAAAAATAAAATAAAATGAAAAGTGAAAATAAAAATTAAGTCTACTATCAGCGATCTTGACACTAGCATTAGCAGAGTTTACAATAAATAACAAAGCATACTCAACAACCAAGGTATCTCTGTTTATGGCAAATTGTCATATACAAGTCCACCTGTCTGGAAAACTACATCCCCATGGTAATGCCACCTCTGAACCCTACAAGCCCGCCTTCCACGGTGGCCACCTTTCTCGCAACATGTCTCATGGCGGTGCTGCAACCCTTCAGGTATTCCGTCTTCCACAGCGGAGATACTCCTATTCAACTCAGTCTTCCATGATGGAGTTGCTCCTATCAGTGTCTCAACACTGAAACCTCCGCTTGGGGCAATAGGGGTTTTACCACTGAAACCCCAAGCATCTCCTATACTATCACTTTGTATATAAGACTAGTAGTTACATTGTAATTTGCTAGTCTGATAATCGACGAAGATAATTTCTTATTGAACTCGATCTCCAGTGTTCACCAGCAACACACCATTCAGCACTCACTCCCACTTAGGCTCTCTCTCCTTCATCTGAAGTTGTGACCATGTGGCAGACAGACAGCGCAGCACATAAGCTGAAGCCAAGGTTATTCCACAAGTCCACTCATCTCCGAGTCCATTCTGCAGACTTCCATCCCAGTGTGAACCGTGCCTGACACAAATTATGGAAGAGAGCTGAGAATGGGTATAGATTTAAGGAGAAAAGGAAAAATAGAAAAGGCAATGCAATTTGCAGAAAGGATAAGAAAGATACAGGAAGAAATAGATATGGTATTAATAAAGATACAGGAGGAAATGAAGAGGCAAGCAGATAAAAGAAGAAAGAAAGCTGAGGTATAGAAAGTAAGAAACAAAGTGATATTGAGTATAAAAGACTTAGTATTCAAAGAACAACTGGCAAGGAAACCAGTGGATCAATATATCAGTTCATATATTATCAATAAGGTAATATCTACTAATATGGTCAAATTACAACTGCCAACTTCAATGAGAATTCATCTAGTAGTAAACATAAGTCAGGTAGTATGATATAAAGAACAGATAGGGAGACAAAAAAAGAAAGAAGTGAAACTGATAAAAGTAGAAGAGGTCAAAGAATAGGAGGTAGAAAGAATATTGAATAAACAAAAAGTAAGGGGAGTTGTAAAGTATTTGGTGTAATAGAAGGGGTTTACAGCAGAATAAGATAGCTAGAAGAAGAAGAAGAATCTAAAAAATACAAAAGAATTAATAATGGAATTTGAAGGAAGAATAAGCATAGAAGTAAGGAAGCAGGAGAAATTAGATATAGTAGAAGAAAAAGACTTTAGAAGAGGAGAATTGCCAGGAAAATATACAGCAAAGATGTTATATAGATGGGATAATAGAAGATTTGAGAACAAATATTTAAGAAAGTTAGAGAAGAATTGGCAAAGGTAGAAGGGAAAAGATAGTAACATAAGTTTTTCTAGGAGTAAAAACCTTGAAGGAGGAGTAATATCAGATATATAAAGTCTGGAATCTAGTTTTTTTATTTAATTTCCTTTTTCTTTTTTCTTTTCCCTTTTTGTCTCTTTATTCTTGGATTTAGGGTTAGGGTTAGAGTAATGTCATGATCATACTGTCACACATCAGTCACATCAGATGACAAGGTCACAGTAATGGTCACAGAAGAATATAGTAGAAGATTCAAAAACAATGATGTCATATAATGTATACAACATATGTTGACCCTATAACTGACACATGGTCTTTAGGGCAGACTAGAAATAGCTGAGCATGAACTATCACTAGTTAGTATATATAAGTAGATACATTGTATAAAGAACTCCATTGAGTTTTCTTATATTAACCTGAATACAAGGTTTCTTTCTTTGATTAACCCTAAGTTTCCATTACAAACTAGTTTATTTTATATACTATAGACTGTAGTCTATATATATACTACAACTAATCTATTCTAAAATCTATATGCTTCCTATAAAGTTAATGTACTATAACTATGTTGTATAATTATTTGTTTTAAAACCTTCTATAACTTGTGACATATATGGCTATCACATATAATGTCATGTTATGACTCTTTGCCTAAGTCTGAATAAAGAAAATTAAAAGAGAAAAATAAAAACAAGTTTATTATGTTATATATCAGATGTCAGGAGTATAGTATGAAGTACATATATAGTACCAGCCAGATGTCAAAGCTAAGTTTGACATTGTGCACTTTTAGTATAGCTAGTTCAGTGGCTGGTCTGTTCCTAACAATACTGAAAGGAATTAGATAGAGAAACACTGCTATAGAAGACTAATTTTGACAAGAGTATCTTTATTATGGAAGACTAGATACCTGAATTGTTGTATCACCACCACAGGGACATGTTGCAGAAAGAATGGCTGTTATATAAGATGGCCTTATATTAAAGATATTACAATAACAATGCCACTGCAGAGATGTATCTTCAAAATAGGTGAACTTGACATATGACAATTTTTCTAATAATAATGCTACTGTACATACTCTAAGTTGTTGGGCACCACAGTGGTTATTGTTTGGAACTCCATGGGATTGATGAGAAATAAAGGGTTTAGTCCTCTGGTTGATAGGTGATTGGAATAGAGTGTGATCCATACCAGAAGAGGGTGGAAATGGTGCAGATGTTGGATGGTATGTGACACTACAGCTATATATACCTAAAGACCATGAGAAAAGAGAAAGGTGTTGTGGCAACCACTTATCACAAGGGACAAATGATCTTACTAACAAGTAAACCTCAAAGGGGAAGTATAATGTGGGAATTCACAAGAGAACTCGACAAGGAGTCTCTGCTAAATTAGAGTCCTATATATACAAAACATGCTTGGTCCGTGCTACCAATATTTAACCCTACCCTAATGTCCATGCTTCATCCTCATTCCTGCCTCATGTTCTACTCAAGTATTATGATCTTAAGTCTTTAGAGTGAGACAAAAGAACAACTCTTGTACTTAAGTAACACAATAGAGTTCCTAGTACAAAGTAGTCTACCTTATATACTCATACCCATGGTCCGTGCTAACTACTGTGCACCCTACCCTAAATGACCATGAGTATTACATGAGGCCAGCATGTGTGATCCATGCTGTATGACGTCACTTTATTCTAGTTCCTTCTAGTTCCTTCTTCTTCTCCTGTGATCAGTCTTGTGACTACGCCATCAATTTGTGACTGATGTGACAGCATGACTGATAAACCCTAACCCAAGTAGTTCTAAAAATAGAAAAATAAAAGAAAATAGAAAATAGAAAATAGAATAAAATAAAAATGAAAATAAAAGTCAAGTCTATCATTGACGATCTTGACATCAAGGCCACCATGTGTATTCCATATGCCCTGACATCATCTTCTAGACCCTTCTATCATGTTCTAGGCTTGTGACATGTCATGTGACTTCCTTGTCATGTGCCTTCTTTATTGTCTTTTCAGGAAAATAAAATAAAGAAAAAGAAAAGTAAAATCAGAAAAAATAAAAGAAAATAAAATAAAAAATTGTTAGTGTTCAATGTCCCATAACAAAAGGTGTCCTTAAGGAAACAATAAGAAAGAAATGAGAAAAACATGAGGATGCCTCTACTATGTTGTAGCAACCACTCGTCACTCTAGGACAAATGATCTCACAACAAGCAAAGCTCTCAGTAGGCTATCAAGTAACGAATGGGGGATTACAAGAGAACTCGACAAGGAGCCCTCGCTGCATTGCTCCTCTATATATATAAATACAAAGTGGTCCATGCTACAACAATGTGTTCACCTCATGTCCATCCACCATGCGTCTACCTTAAGGCCACCATGCTTCCTACATGTGCCCTGACGTCATACCTTTAATCTCCGCTATACATGTGCACACCATGTGTACACCATGAGGAACCCATGTCCCTTGACGTCATCTCCTAACCCTAACTTCATCTAGACTCTTCCCAATCCTTCTAGACCCTAAGTCCTTCCAGACCGCTCTAGACTACTCTAGCCTATCACATGACTTTCAGGTCACGTGCCTATCTCTAACCCTATGTCCGTTGTAGACTAATAATATACTACTGTCCTATTCCTGTCCACTAACCCTAACCCTAAAGTCTGTCCACTCGTTCAAGCTATAACATACTACTACATGAGATGCTGACTGATAATACATAAGGAGAATGCAAGGTACAGTAAATATGAGTCAAAGATGAAATGAACCTCAACACATGTCCAAGTCATGGCACATATGAAGCAAACATTTGTAA
>JAJOHK020002210.1:0-10051 GCA_022457215.2 Leucocoprinus gongylophorus
GAAGAGGCGGGTATTGATATACATGGTAACCCTAGGGGAGGTCACTTTGTTCACTGGATTGGTTGTGAATAGAATCCAATTAGGGTGGTGGATGGTTCCTATTAAGTTCTCACCCTTGCTATTCACATTGCTTGGGACCTGGTGGATAACTGACCAAGGCAGTTCTTGGATGAGTATAATATCAAAGTGAGATTGAGTCTCGAGGATAATGTTGACAATTAGATAGTTCTTGCAAACATTTTGTGAAAGGATGTTTAGATTATCCAAGATTATATTTGCTGCTTGTCGTCCTCCAAAGAGCGAATCAATTTGACCCTGTTTTCACAGATCTCAGTATATTTCTTTTGGTGCCACTTCCTGTTGAATCGATGTCTCCAGAATGGGCACTGGTTGGAGTCAGCTTGGTGATTGCCCCTGCAATTAGAACACTTGAATGTATGAGGATATGGGCCGCCTTTCTTAGTCTTGAGATGAAGGGGGTTCGTCTTTTCATTCGCTTTGTAGCACTACCCAAATTCTTGGTGGTTTTCAGATTTGTGTGGTCCATTGCACTTGATGCACTTGGAACCTTGGATTCTGCAAGAGAAGGTAGTGTGTCCCCACTTCCAGCAGTTTTTGCATTGGGGGACACCTGGATTCATGTTCGCCCCTCTAATAGTAGCAATATACCTGCTGACGTTAAAGTACCAGTTGATGAGGCACTTAGCTTTGTTACTGCTCTGATGATCCCAAATGTTGATCCAGACAATTGACATGTCTGACTTGGGGAATACTTTAATAACCCTTGGTCTAGAAGTGAGTTTGATATTGTTGAATATTTGATTTTGTTTCAGGATATTTTCGATGTCACTTGCATTGAGGTGATCTTGAGTTTTGCCATTAGAGAAGAAGGGGATACCAATGATCTTGAGGTATGATTTTGATTGAGGAAGGCGGGGTTCCTCAACTTGTAGCTCATTGATGTCTTTTGATCTCTTTATGTATTGGCTTATAATTTGGAGATCAAATTGGTTAGTAACTTTGTTGGTGACAATTACTGGGCCAATTGGGTCAGATCTGATAAAGTCTACTGCAATATCCGACTTGGCATTTCTAAGAAGTCTGTTAATGTGAGCAACATGTAACACAAAGTTCTTAGTAAAAGAGATAGTGTTGTCATTGCTCATGGGGACGATTACTTGTTTTCTAGATGGTCCTTTTGTGGTCATCTGAATATGTGGTTTAGGGTTGGGATTGCCTTTGACAATGTTATTGACCCTGTTGATTTGTTTAGTATTCAAGGCCAGGAAGGATTCCTTGATCTTGAGCACATCTGAGGTGCTTGCTGTTTGTCTTGAAGCTTGAGTGTATGATTTGGTTGACTTCATATGGTTGGTCATCGTTTTGTTATCTTTGAAATATTTTGAGATTATATTAATCTTGCTTTTGGATTTTGCCGGAAGTAGGGGAGGAGGAGCCAGAGGTGCTTTCTCAATTGACATGGGGACTGGTTTTGTAATTTCCTTCCTGTTGCTGTTGGGCATAACTCTTGGAGTGAATTTAGATGATATTTTCGCTCTAAGGGTATTAGCTTTGTTGTCTGTATGGAGAATATCCCATTTAGCCTCATATACCAATGATATGAAATTCCAAATAGCATCTCCCATGCCATCGAAATCCTTGAGATTGTTGACTTCCTTACTGTTAACCTGTTTGTTAGCAATATATTTTGACATGAAATTTAAAGAGTTTTTGATACTCTTTGAATCTGATACAAAGTGCTCAATTGAACCATGAAGTGAAATAGGGTGGAACGATCCACTCCAAAGGTCTGGCTTTGTGGGAGTGTGTAGGTTGTAAGGTAGCTGTATGTTAATAATGCTGTCCTTGTGGTGTGCATATGTTGAGGATGACTCATTGTTGCCATTCATGGTCCTTGTAGGGTATTGGAGGTTAGCCGTCTTGCTGGTCTGTAATGCTTTCTCCTGCTCTGTCTCGTGGGACAATTCAGGAGCCATCTCTCTGTTATAATTCAAAGCTCAAAATGTTAAGCAATGAACTAACTCTTGTATTGAGTGACATAAGAGAACTCGATAGAGTTTCTAATACAAAGTAGTCTACCTTATATACTATTCCCCATGGTCTGTGCTAGCTACTGTGCACTCTACCCTAAACAACCATGAGTATAACATGAGGCCAGCATGTGTTGTCCATACTGTATGACATCACTTTGTTCTAGACCCTTCTACTTCATTCTCCCAAGTCCCGTAATCAGTCTTGTGACTATGCCATCAATTTGTGACTGATGTGACAGCGTGACTGATGAACCCTAACCCAAGTTGTTCTAAAAATAGAAAAGTAAAAAGTAAAAGTAAAAGTAAAGTAAAATAAAATAAAAAGGGAAAATAAAATAAAGTCCACCGTTAGCGATCTTAACACTCTCTGCTTGTGGAGTCACAATCCATCCTATCATACATTCTATCACAGTATGGTGTTGCCCATCCAGAGGATACCATTGAAGATTCTCTGGAGAGATTAAGAGCAGTGGTGGGGATTTTCCCTCTTACCTCACAGTTGTTAGCAGGTTCTTGTTCTGTAGAATTGTCCATCCCTGTGCCATTTGAAGGAAACACAGTTGGTAATGCTGAAGCTTGTGATTTAGGCATTGTTGAAGAGCTGAAAGTAGAAGAAAGGAATTTATTCACTATATTTCCAATAGGCACTACCATTCAAGATGGTGGTAAGAGGAAAGAAGTGATGATGCATGTCATGATTACATGATTACATATTACAAAAGATCATAAAATATTCTAGAACAATGATATTATACTACATATCTTTTAAGATAGGCTAAGTTTAGTATAGTATAGTGTTATGACTTAAAGCTTAAAGTATCAAGTAATAAGACAACTCTTGTATTGAGTAACACAAGAGAACTTGATAGAGTTTCTAGTACAAAGTAGTCTACCTTATATACTACTACTCATGGTCCGTACTCACTACTGTGCACCCTACCCTAATGACCATGTATATGACATGAGGCCAACATGTGTTGTCCATGCTGTATGACATCCCTTCATTCCAGAACCTTCTACTCTATTTCCTCAAATCTCATGATCAGTCTTGTAACTACACTATTAACTTGTGACTGATGTGACAGTGTGATTGATAAACCGTAACCTGAGTTGTTCTAAAAATAGAAAAGAAGAGAAAAAATAAAATAAAGTGAAAAGAGAAAATAAAAAATGAAGTCCACCATTAACAATCTTGACATATAGACTATTAGCCAAGTGTATATATAAGATAGACATTTTGTAGCTGAAACTCTATTGAGTTTTCTTGTGTTATCCAATATAAGGTTGTTCTTTCACTCTAACCTTTGAGCCTAAGTTCATAATATAGATCATATCTCTCTATTCTATCTCAGATATCTTTGCTGGATTCTTGTCAACTTCATGGATTTTCATTCCTGATATCCAAAAATCACTAGAAAACAGGGTAACTTGCTTAGTAGTCTCTATATTAATAACTAATAGGTAACATATTTAGTATATAAACTAGTAGTTTATACTATACTAGTCTTATCCTGAAAATTAACTAAACTAGTATTAATTCCTAGTATTAGCAATAATATATCTTGCCATCTTCTAGTGACCTCAATTCCCCTAAGTTTACCAAGTTCTCTTTCAAAATATATGACCAGTGCAACTCATAGAGGTGCAGTATATAAGCTGAAGTCAAAGTTTATTCTTGTCAAGATCAAAGAAGGTGAACTTGATTTATTTCTCTTTTCATTTTTTCATTTTCTATTTTTAGAACAACTAGGGTTAGAGTTGATTGGTCACACCATCACATCAATCACCTGATGGCATAGTCACAAGATAGATCACGAGACTTGGGAGAATTTAATAGAAGATTCAAGAACAGATGACATTATACAACATAGACACCACCTGTTGGCCTTATGGACTACACATGGTTGTTTAGGGTAGAGTGCACAGTACTTAGCATGGATCATCTGTAGAACTATATAAGATAGACTAGTTTGTAGAAGAGTTCTCTATTGAGTTCTCTTATGTTACTTATATACAAGAGTTGTTCTTTTGTCTAATCCTAAGGACCTAAGTTCATAACAATTCTGACTCTGTCTTTAGCATTCTCAGATAACATATAATAACTTATTTTAGACATTTGAGAGACCTTATTGGATCTCAGATAACAAGGTGTGAACTGTATCTAATACTTTGTTCACAACTACTGATCTTATTATTGTTACTCCATACTCTCTACTTGTTGTGGCAACCACTAGTTAAGACAACTAATGGACTACTAAAGCAAACTCAAGAGTGAAGTATCTTATAGAGATTACAAGAGAACTCAACAAGAAGTTCCCAATATATTCCTATACTATTTATACGAAAGAGTCTTAGTCTGTACTAGTAAATAATTCTATCTTTAAGTATATGTGTTGTCTATAAGTCTACCATACTGTTATCACAAGATGAACATATCTCTAATATTATTGTTCTAGTTCCTTCTACTATATTCCAGATTTATGACATTACATCATGTGATGAATCATATGACTGCAATCATATGCTTTTTCATCATTCAAAAAAAATAAAATGAAAATAAATTGTTAGTATCTAAGTGCACTATAACACTACTATTTTAAGTATTCTTTCAAACATTTCCATTAAGGTTCTTAGCTATCTGGACATTATTATTCTCTACTTATATCAAAACTGTTTCATTTGATTGATATGAGCTGTAAAAGTATTTATAGTAGTTATTTGTCACATATTATTTGATATCTATACTCTTCCTATCTTTTTTCAATGTGAATTACACTTTATTCCAATCATCTATCAATTCAATAGAATTCCAAAAGATAACTACTATGATGTTTAACAACTTAGAGTATATATAGTAGTAGAGTATTAATAATCAACTTGAACTTATATCATACTTGTCTTAACTTCTTCCAAGCTCTTGTTATTCAAAATTATGATTATAAGACAAATAGGCTAGATACAATATTATCTGTCAAAGTTGAAATCAATTGTCTACATAGCACTATTTCTGGTTCTCTCTGTTTTCTTATACTACTAAGTCAACTCTCCCAGTTTTATCTTCTATGTTATATTTATGGATATTCTCAGCAAATGTGAATCATCTCTAATATTACTTTCTTTCAAAAGATTTATTTTGTTCTCTTAAGTTTCTCTTGAAAGTATGTGTCATATGCAAGTCCACTTGTCTGGAAACTACATCCTCACAGTGAAGACACCTCCAAAACATACAAGCCTGCCTTCCACAGTGGCCACCTTTCTTGCAACATATCTTATAGTGGTGCTGCAACCATCTGGGTATTTTGTCTTTCACAGTAGAAATACTCCTATTCAACTTGGTCTTCTATGATGGAGTTACTCCTGTCAGTGTCTCAACACTGAAACCTTTGCTTGGAATAATAGGGGTTTTACCACTGAAACTCTGAGCATCTCCTATACTTTCTGTTTGTATATAAGACTAGTAGTTACACTGTAATTTGCTAGTCTGATAATCAATGATAATCTCTTATTGAACTCCATCTCCAGTGTTCAACAGTGACACACCAATCAGCACTCACTCCTATCTTAGACTTCTTTCCATTATCTGAAGTTGCAACCACACGGCAGACAGATGGCGCAACATATAAGCTGAAGCTAAGATCATTCCACAAGTCCACTCATCTCCGAGTCCATTCTGCAGACTTCCACCCCAGTGTGAACCACACCTGATAGTATGTCATATTCTATTACTCTATAGATAATATACTTAGGTTCTCCTAATAATAAAAATTCCACTAAAATTCTACAGACTTTGATGAAAATTACAAGAAAACTTAACAAAGAATCTTTAATATATCTTTAAACTATATATACTATTTGTACAAGTCTTATTCTAAACTATATAATATTTATAAGTCTAACATGTCTAAAGTTAACATGTTAGAATTAAAGATAGTAGATTTTGTTTTATTTTATTTCTCTTCTTTTTTCTTTTTATTTTGGAACTTAGGGTTAGAGTTATAGTATAATATTATATATGTCATAGTCATAGTCATATGATTATGTAATACATAAAAAGATATAAAATATTCTAGAAAAATAATATTATATAATATATCAATAATATATTGACTTCATATAGTATATAGCCTTTAGAGTAGGCTAGTTGGGGAAGAGATGGCATAGTGGAAGAGCCCCTGGTCCATGTATATTATGTCTATCTCAAACCTACTTAAGGTTATGGGTTTAATTTCTTAGTAGTCCTTTATGTTGGGTAACTGCATAAAAAGATTAGAGTATTGATACTCCATATATAATTCCTCCTGTAGGCATGGACTGCCATTGCACCTAGTGTAATAAATTGTTGACTTAAAAAAAAAAAAAAGAGTAAGCTAGTTAAAGTAAACACTTTTTCTTATACAATAGCTATTTACTCTTTTTTTCTTCTCTATTACTCTACTTGTTAAAACTTCAAATTTATTATTTGAGGACTTATGTTCTAGTCCTTCAACTTCTACTTTCCTATTCTCCTCAATCTCCCTTCTATTTTTACAATACCAGGTAATGTACACAAAACCTTCATAAACAAAATGCTTTCTTTCTATCATTACTCTTTTTCATATCTTCTGTTATCTCTATTACTTTTCTACTTTTCTTTTTTTCCTTATTTTCATTTCCTTTGCTTTTCTCTACTTATCATATTTTTTTCCTTTTCTCTTTTTCTTCTTCTTCTTTTCTACTTTTTTTCTCCTATTTTTTATTATATTCTCTTTTTCTCCACTCTTTTTCTTATTTTCTTTTTCTTTTCTTTACATTTTATCTTTCTAATATCACCAACTGGTTTTGTAAATTTTTTATTATTTGCTTATATAATCAAATTTGTTGTTATGATATCTAACAACTGAAAACAATATTTCACAAAAGATTTCTTTATAAATGCTAACCAGTATTCTTCTTACCTGATCTCATACTGTTTACTAACTATTTGTTTACTGTCCTATTAACTACTGTCTTAAAAAATACTGGTTATTATTTTTAAGAAGGGAATATCTGAACTAGACACTTTCTTACTAGATTATATCACTCTTTTATATAAAAATATCACAATAGACCTTTAGTATAAGACTTCTATATAAAAACAACAAGTAAGCTCATATAACACTACTATTAAGACTTAAGCTCTAGAGTGAGAATGAAAGAACAACTTTATATTGGGTGATCACAAGAAAACTTGATAGAGTTCCTAGTATAGACTAGTTTATCTTATGTCAAGATCATTGATAGTGGACTTTACTTTTATTCTCTTTTCACTTTATTTTATTTTTCTTTTATTTTTCCTTTTTATTTTTCTATTTTTAGAACAACTCAGGTTAGAGGTTATCAGTCACGCTGTCACATCAGTCACAAGTTGATGGCATAGTCACAAGACTGATCATGGGACTTGGAAGAATGAAGTAGAAGGGTCTAGAATAAAGTGATGTCATACAGCATGGACAACACATGCTGACCTCATGTTATACTCATGGTTGTTTAGGGTAGGGTGCACAGTAGCTAGCACAGACCATGGGGAATAGTATATAAGGTAGACTACTTTGTATTAGGGACTCTATCGAGTTCTCTTGTGTTACTCCAATACAAGAGTTGTTTCTTGACTTAACACTTTGAGTCTTGATTCATAACACCTTATATATATTAAGCTACTAGTCTGTGTTATAGTACTATTAATCTACTCTAAAGGGTCATATGTTATCCTTAAGGTTAATATATATATCAAATATATTGTAATAACATTATTCTTCTAGAAATTTTCACCATATTCCATTGTGACTTGTAACAGTAACTGATGTGTGATACCAAGTCACACTATATGACAGTTTGTGACAGTTATGTATAACATCACATTGAACCCTAACCTTAAGTCAAAAATAAAATAAAGAAAAAAGAAAATTTAAAAAGAAAAAGAAAATAAGAAAATAAAATAAAATCTACTGTTTACAACTCTGACAACTATCTACTTTAACAATAAGTATATCTAGCTGATAGTCTAGATCTGGTCACCAATGTCTATAACAATCTTCTAGTAGTTACTACCTATTTTTTAAGTCTAAGATCTGATTATATGAAGTTTGTAGTATTTAACTATGCTAGTTACATACTGAAATTAGATATAGAGTAAGAGAAATAAAATCATATAATATAGTATTCTTGAAAAGAGTCAAGTTTTACTGTTATAGCAATTATTAACTAAAATAGTCAATAGTACACTAAGTAGTTTTACAAAATAAGAATTACTTTATACTAAAAACTCTATACAAGATTTTTCTTTTGTCTAACTCTTTGATTTAAGTTATAATATGATATATTATAACCATGTCTCTTAATATTATTTTTCTAGTCTCTTTTATAATTTTCTATCATATAATTTGTAATCACATCATCTAAAAGAAAGAGAATAAAGAAAAATCAAATTAGAAAGAATCTTGTATTAAATTAACATAAAAGAACTCAATAGAGTTCTTAATATAATGTATTTATATATATCAGAGACTTCTTGTTAAGTTCTCTTGTAATTCTTATGAAATTCTTTGTTATAAGACTACTTAGTAAGCTGTTAACTATCTTAGTTAGTGGTTGTCACAACAATAATATTACCATAGAAAATATATTATGAAATAATGCCATTATAAAAGATAGGCTTTTATTAGGGTTGAAAATGGAATATTACTATTATAGAGAATAGGCTTTGATTGTATTAGACTTAGTATATGATAGTTAGAATTATAATTATAGTTACATAATCATATATAATATATGGCCTTTAGAATAGGTTAAATAGAATTGCTTCTCTCCTCTTACCACCATCTTACATAGTAGTGCCTATTGGAAATTTAGTGAATAAATTGTTTTCTTCTTCAAACTTCAGCTCTTCTACAATGAATAACTCATAAGATTCTTCAATACCAACCATGTTTCCAAACAACATGGGGGTAGACTTTTCTACAGAACCAATTCCTGATAATTACAATGAGGTGAGAGGTAGAACCCTCTTTACTAACAGAAGTATATCTAGAGACACATCAATGTTCTCAACAAGGTCGTCAGTTGTGTATCATGAAAGAATGGTACACAACAACTTGAAAGATGAAGATAATCCAATAGATTCAACTCCTGAATTGTCCTACAAGACAGAGCAGAAGAGGGCACTTTGTATCAGCAAGATGGCTAAACAGCAGGAACATATGAGGACAAAGAATGGAAATATCAAGGCAACTGCAGCACATGGCATAGAAGATGAAGGTGTCATTAACATTCAATTACCATACAATCTACAAGCTCCGACCAAGCCAGATCTCTGGAGTGGTTCTTTCCACTCCATCTCATTACATGGTTCAATTGAACATATCGCATCCAATACTAAGAACATCAAAGACTCCTTGAATTTTATGGCAAGGTATATCACTAACAAACAGGTTAGCAGTAACAAGGCAAACAATCTCAAGGAATTTAAAGACATGGGAGATTCTATTTGGAATTTCATTTCATCAGTATACCAAGCTAAGTGGAATTCCCTCTACACTGACAACAATTCTACCACTCTTAGAGCAAAAATTTCTTCCAAATTCACTCCAAGAGTTATGCCAAACCCTAGTAAAAACAACAAGGAAATCACAAAGCACATTCTGGTCACCATCAAAAAAGCTCCACCACTATCTCCTCTTCTGGCTAAATCAAAGAAGGAAGTCAATGTCATTTTGAAATACTTCCAAAATAACAAAACATCGACAGATCCTAAGAAACAGAACAGGTCTTACGCTCAGGTTTCAAAGCAAATGGCAAACACTTATGAAGTGCTCAAAATCAAAGAATCATTCCCCACTCTCAATGCAAAGGAAATTATCACAAATAAGATACTCACTGGTTGTGATACTGGGGCTGAATAGTGTTTCAGGGGTTCAGTATAAGGATATGATGATTGACAGATGATGAAAAGTATCAACAGGAATAATTGATGTTGTTAAGTC
>JAJOHK020002211.1:0-10046 GCA_022457215.2 Leucocoprinus gongylophorus
ATAATAGTAGTGCAATAGAATTAGTTATAAGTTTCAAGTTTACCAAGAAGCAGAAATTTAAGTTAAAGAAAATAGAAAACCCAATATACATGAGAAATATGAATGGAATATTTAACAAGGAAGAACTAATAGAAAATATCATGAAAGTAAATATTTATTATCAAGGACATAGAGAGAGGACAGAGATAGATGTAATTAGAGAATAAAAGTGGAATATGATTTTAGGAATGCTATGGCTTACTTGCCACAATTCTGACACAATTCTGATATTAATTAGAGAATAGGAGAAATAAAGATGACAAGATATCCAGAAGAATATAGGAAGTAGTAGAGACTAAAGCAAGGAAAATTAAGGTGGGAAAAACAAAAGAAAGAAGAAAAGAAAGAGAAAGAGAGGAAAAAGTGAGAGGAGAAAAAATAAAAAAGAAAGAAGGAAAAGAAAGAACAATAGAAGTAAATAATACCAGAATGTTTCCATAAGTAAATCTATATCTTTGGTAAGAAAGCAGTAAGAGGATGCCCACAAGGAAATTATGGAATCATACTATTGATACAAAAGAAGAATTTGTACCAAAGAAGGGAAAGATATATATGTTGTTGAGAGAGAAGAGAGAAGGAATGTGCAAGTTCATATTGGAACAATTGAGGAAAGAATATATTAGACTCTCAAAGTTGCCTCAAATAGCACCAGTGTTTTTTGTAAGGAAGGATAGAAAGAAATGTATAGTATAGAACTATAGGTATCTCAACAAATGGATAGTAAAAAATAATTATTCTTTGTCTATTATTTTAGACATTGTATAAAATATTGGTACAAAAACAGTATCTACAAAGATGGACTTGAGATAGGGTTATAATAATGTATGAATAAAGGAGGGAGACAAGTAGAAGATAGTATTCACCATACCAGAGGGGTTATTTGAGCCAACAGTAATGTTCTTCAGACTTATGGATTTTTTAGCAATGTTCCAGACTATCATAAATAAAATTCAGTGAAATCTCATTAATACTAGAAAGGTGGCAAGTTTTATAGATGATATAATAGTAGGAACAGAGACAGAGGAAGAACATAATAAGATAGTGGAGGAAGTAGTGAAGAGGTTAGCAGAGAACAATTTTTATATAAAATTAGAAAAGTGCAAGTAGAAGGTTAAAAAAGTAGGTTTTTTAAGGGTAGTAATAAGACTAGTATTATATGCAAGTCTACTCATCTGGAAATTACATTCCTGTGGTGAAGTCATTTCCAAACATACAAGCCCACCTTCCACAGCAGCCACCTTTCTCGCAACATGTCTTATAGCAGTGCTGCAACCATCCAGGTATTCCATCTTTTACAGCAGAGATACTTCTATTCAACTCAGTCTTCCATAACAGAGTTACTCCTGTCAGTGTCTCAACACTGAAACCTCCACTCAGAGTAATAGGGGTTTTACCACTGAAACCCCAAGCATCTCCTGTACTATCTGTTTGTATATAAGACTAATAATTACACTATAATTTGCTAGTCTGATAATTGACAAAGATAACTCTTATTGAACTCAATCTCCAGTGTTCAATGGCAACACACCAATCAGCACTCATTCCCATTTCAGACTTCTTCCTATCATCTGAAGTTGTGACCATGTGACAGACAGACAGCGCAGTACATAAGCTAAAGTTAAGGTCATTCCACAAGTCCACTTATCTCCAAGTTCATTCTGCAGACTTTTACCCTGGTGTGAACTGTACTTGACAGTATTATCAGACTAGCAAGTCTGCTATCGCTTCTGAGCAATTCTGTCTGCTAAATCCTCTGTCACAGTTCCATCTGCAATTCAACTTTATATTTTGCACTTCAAAGTCCAAATAGCTTCCTCTCACTGTAACTCTTCAACTCTAGTCCTACTACTTGGGACATCCTTCAATACAATCTTGTGTTTCAGTGACTAGATAGCTTATCTGCCAAATGTGCCATGACACTCAAGACAAATTCACCAAAGAGGCCATTCATCTCTGAGGTCTCCTTCCAGTACAATTCAATCTGGCCAAACAGTTTTGCCTGTTTCTGGCCCAAGTATCATCCCTGTGGACAATGATCCTAATTGGGAGGATGCTCCTGCTAATCTTATTACTAACACTACTACAGCTAATAGACTATTTTCTACTCACTCATGGTCTAAACCCTATTAGAGTGATAATACTAATGAACAATTGGCTGAGGTACTCAGCTGACTTGCTAACATACTTAATTCTAATCAGACTACTAGTTCCAATACTAATTCAAGGGGAACTAAAGCCTGCATCCCCAACACTTTCAGCAGTACTAAGCCTAACAAGCTCAATAACTTCCTGTTCCAATGCCATCTATATTTCTGTGCTAATCTGGTGCAATTTAATATGGACATTGCAAAAATCAACTTTGCAATGACCTACCTTACTGGAGTGGTCCAGAACTGGTTTGAGGTGGGCCTCAACTAGAAAGACCAGAGCATCCTTCAAGACTGGCTCTTTGACTGAAACCTATTTGTGGATGAGCTACATCAACATTTTGGTCTCTCAGACCCTATTGGTGAAATAGCCAACATGCTAGATAATCTCTGCATGAAGCCTGGCAATAAGATTTCCACTTACAATGTAGACTTCATGTGCTTTATCTCCCAATTAGGTTAGGGGAATAGTGTTCTGTGCTATTACTACTACCAGGGGCTCCCCAATTGGATCCAGGACCCCATCTCTACCCAGAAATAAGAAAAACCCACCTTGTTCTAGGATATGTATGCTTTAGCAATGACCATTGATTACTGCTACTGGGAATGAGACCACAAACGCTACCATGCAAGGTAGGTGGAGAAAGAGGCTCTCAAGTTCCACTTCTGAAAGCAAGGAAAAGCTTCTACTTCCAGCCCTACCATGGCCTCCCAGAACAAGGCAAATCCATCTCCAGCAGCTTCATTTGCTAAGAACTCTTCCGAGAAACCCTTGGAAAAATAGAGAGTGACCTCCAGGACTCCGCACAGACTGAGGGCTACATTGAACTTCTCTGTATAGCAACAAGTCCAATTCAACTTAATACATCCACTCTTTCCAATTCTCATTCACTCTTTGTTTCCCTTACTTCTCCCTTAATTCTTAGTCAGGATTACCTTGATAAAATCTCATTCCAAGCTCTCATCGACTCCAGGTCTACTCACTGCTTTGTAGATTCTAAATTTGTGGATACTCACCACTTGAAGACATCCACAACTCCTCTGGTTACTCTCCACTTGTTTTATGGTTCATCAAACAGTACCATCTCCAAAATTGCCAACTTGCTCATAATTTTTTTTACTGGTGATTGTATAAATCTGGACTTCTATATTACTCCACTCACTGATTGACTGGGTAAATGGGTTAATAAACTTCTGTCCATCTTTGCAGAAAAATCTCACTCCTTCTTACATTGTGGCCAATATACTATTGGCATCTCTATCCTTTCTGGACACCCCTCTGCAATCATCAGATACCATGGTTTTCATACCTGCATCTGTGTTATGACCTTGAGCTAGAACTCAGGTTACACTTAGGCAAAGACTTAAGAGAAGTTAAGGAAGATAATATAAGTAGTAAAGCATAAGGATACAGGATAGTATCTATGCTATATATACTAGTATGAAATAAGAAAACAGTGTATAGTACATGAGGCATATGAGTAAGATAACATGAGGAGACTATGAGGATAAAGCAAGATTGTAGCACCTACTATATGAGGTGCTGACTGAGACTACTACAGCATAGCCAATTGTGTTATCATACCCTTTGCCCTTCTCCATGCTGTATCCTGGAGGCATCAATGGTGACAATCTGAGACCTCTGTATCTAACTCCAAGCAACCTAACATCACTATCATTGGTGCTGCAGCATTCTTGCATACATCAAAACTTCCAGGCTCCCACAATTTCAAACTCTGTCTTTGTTCTTTGGATATTTGGACTAACTCCACAAAACTTACAGAAGCTTCTGATCTCTCTAATGTCCCTTCTGAGTATCACAAATTTGCTGACATTTTCAGCAAAACTAAAGCTGAAACTTTCTTTTCTCATCATTCTTATGACCTCAAAATCAATCTGGAAGAGAGTGCTCAACCTCCAGTTGGTCCTATATACTCTCTTTCAGCATCTGAACAAGAGGCTCTGAAGGAATTCATTGAGGAAAATCTCAACACGGGTTTCATCTGACCAACCTCATCTCCACACGGTGTACCAGTCTTATTTGTTAAGAAGAAAGATGGTTCACTGCACCTTTGTGTTGACTTCTGCGGACTTAACCACATCTCCAAGAAGGATCACTATCCACTCCCACTCATCTCCAATCTACTGGACTCACCTCACAAAGTTTGAATCTACTCAAAGATAGATCTTCACCATGCTTACCATTTGATTCACATTGCTAACAGTGATGAATGGAAGACTGCTGTTATGAATTATTTGAATGGTTTGTAATGCTCTTCAGTCTTACCAATGCTCCCATGGCCTTCCAGTGATTCATGAACAATATTTTCTCTGACCTTTTAAATGTCTGTATTATGATCTATCTGGATAATATACTCATCTACTCGAATAACATGTCTGAGCATCACTGGTATATAAAAGAAGTACTCAAGCGTCTCCACAAGACTGGTCTTTATGCCAAAGCAGAGAAATGCGAATTTCACTCCAAGTTAGTAGAGTATCTAGGATACATCCTTTCTCCTTCTAGCCTTACCATGTTCAATAACAAAGTGAAGATTATTCAAGACTGGCTGCAACCCAAGAAAATCAAGGATATTCAATTCTTTTTGAGTTTTGCAAACTTTTACCACCAGTTCATCTTCAACTACTCAAACATTGTCATTCCATTGACACATGTCATCCAGAAGGACATTTCTTGGAAATTTGACTCCTCCTGTTGAGATACTTTCAACTCTCTCAAGAAAGCATTTACCTCTACTCTTATCCTTACCCATTAGATTTTTGATGCTCAACTCATCATGGAAACTGATACTTTGGACTACACTCTCACTGCAATCCTATCCATTGTTAATAATGATAATGAAGTTCATCCAGTTGCTTTTCACTCTTGCACTTTCACTGTGGTAGAGTTGAATTATGATACACGTGACAAGGAATTACTTGCCATCTTTAAAACTTTTAAGATTTGGTAACATTATTTGGAAGGTTCAGCCTATCCCATTGACATTGTTATGGATTATAAGAACCTTGAGTATTTTTCTACTACCAAGGTATTGATCCAGAGGCAAGCATAGTGGTCTAAGTATCTCTCCCAGTTCAACCTTGTCATCAAGTTCTGCCCTGTGTCAAGATCACTGACAATGGACTTAATTTTTATTTTCATTTCTTATTTTATTTTTCTTTTTTCTTTTCTTTTCTTTTCTTTTTCTATTTTTAGAACAACTTGGGTTAGGGGCTATCAGTCACGCTGTCACACCTGTCACAACTTGATGGCATAGTCACAAGACTGGTCATGGAATATAAAAGAAGAAAGTAGAAGGTTCTGGAACAAAGTGATGTCATACAGCATGGACAACACATGCTGGCCTTATGTTATACTCATGGTCATTTAGGGTAGGTTGCACAGTAGTTAGCACAGACCATGGGTACTTGTATATAAGGTAGACTACTCTGTACTAGGAACTCTATTGAGTTCTCTTGTGTTACTCAAATACAAGGGTTGTTCTATTACCTCACTCTAAAGGTTTTAGTTCATAACACTCTGGTCATCTGAGCACCAAACTGGATGCTCTCACTAGACAATAGGACATCTATCCTAAAAGGGGGAATACTGGCTATGCCATAGTCAACCCTCACAACTTCAAGCCTATCTTCACTCAAGAACAACTTGCAACCTCCGTACAAGCTACCATCTTTTTTTTCCCTTTTCTCTGTACAGCTACAGTCATGGATCTGGACACCCTACATCAAGATATCCTCTCGGCTCTCCCTAGTGACCCAATTGCTACAACACACACCTCCGCAGATGGTTGGTGGCCTACAGACCTAAACAGTCTACTTCTCCTCGACAACAGAATTTATATACCATTTGCTGGTAACCTCTGTACATGCATTCTCCAGTATAATCATAATCACATCCTTGCCAGACATTTTGGTCAAAACAAAACACTGGAATTAGTCCGCCACAGATACTCCTGGCCCAGCTTCTGTGCTGACATACAACAATTCTGCAAGTCCTGTATCACTTGTATGCAATCCAAGCCACAACATCACAAGCCCTATAGATCTCTCAAACAACTTCCTATTCCTGAATAACCATGAAATTCCATTTCTATAGACTTCATTGAGAAACTTCCGTTATTCTCCAGATTTGACACTATCTTGGTCATAATTGACCAGCTTACCAAGCAAGTAATCTTTATCCCTGCCCATGACACCATCACATCTGTGGACTTAGCCTGTTTATTTATCCTTCATGTGTTTTCTAAACACAATGTTCCTTCCCATGTCACCTCCAACAGAGACTTAGAGTTTGTGTCAAACTTCTTTCAATCTTTAGGCACTGCTCTCAACATGTGGCTTCACTTCACTTCAGGTTATTACCCTGAAGGTGATGGACAAACTGAATGCATGAATCAGACTTTCAAGCAATACCTCTGTGTATATTATAACTACTAGCAAGACAACTGGTCCGAACTCCTACCTCTCATGTAGTTTGCCTACAATAATACTCTGAGTGCTACTACCAGTATTTCTCCATTCTTTGCTAATAAGAGATATCATCTGAACATCACTGTTCACCCTGAATGCAATATTGCTTTCTCCTGAGCCCACAACTTCACCATAGATCTCAATGAGTTATAGAGTACTCTCAAAGCTAAAATCTCCATGGCCCAACAGTATTATCAGAAATCCACTAATGCATGATGTTCTCCTGCTTCTGATTTCAAAGTAGGTGACAAAGTCTTTGTCAAGGCTCAGTTCTTCCAAACCACTCGGCCTTCAAAGAAACTCTCCAAAAAATATCTCAGACCCTACGAAATCATCTTTCAGCCTGGCACTCTATCATTCATTCTCCATCTTCCAGAGTCCATGTGCTCTGTTCATCCAGTTTTCCATGTGTCCATACTTGAACCTGCCATGTCCAACACTTTCTCCAAGAGAATACAACCAGCCTCCATTCTAGTCATAATTGATGGGGAACCTGAATATGAAATTTCTCAAATAGTGGATGCTAAAATTGATTGCTAACAGGCATGCAAACTCCTGTACAAGGTGATCTGGCTAGAGTATGAAGATACTGGAGACAAATCTGAATGGATCCCCACATCTGAACTTACTCATACCACCAACTTAGTATCCGATTTCCACATCGCATATCCTGCCAAGCCCGGTCCTCTCCTATTGTTCTGAACATGCTGTTACATTTGTTTTCTGCCTCCACACATTTCCGTTGGAGATTTTCTTTACTAATTCCTTAGTATATTATGTCTGCTTATTTTTATTAACCCTCAGCTTCTGCGCACTTTTTAGGATTTCTTTTCAAAAACTTTCAAACTTCTTTTCATTTTAATTCTTGATTTTATTACTTATACATTTAGACCACAAAAAAAAAATAACAATTTAAAAGAAAGAAAACAAAACCACTATACTAACATGAGGTGAATAATGGAGTCCTCTTCTCCTAACTTTCTCTAGGGCCATTCTCAGACCTCCCCTCTTCATTGCTGCTCTTCTCCTTCCTGTCCTCCCTTTTCAAGCCCCATCTTCATTCCATCACAGCTCCAATCCTCTCCTAGTTCTCTACCAAGTCCTAAAGGAACTTTCTGACTCCTTAATACTCCTCCACAAGTTCCTAGAGTGTCTTTTTGATGGCACTTAGAACCCCACTATAAGTGGGGATCATAGCTGGAGTGTTAGTATTGGTGTGGAGTACACACTGCTGCTTGAGGGCAATACATCCAGCACATGCAAGGGATCAGATGAAAGAGAAAATTATTAAAAAATAATAATAACAAGTATAATAAAAATTACTCATCTTGAGAGGTGCACCAGACAATCTTGCCCAGCACTCACATACCTCTCATAGGGGTTAGCACCCCATCTTTACTGCAGTACCTCCATAGTACTTCCCTGGTTGCTTCCCTCTAGCCTTCTTGGAAGGCTATTGCATCTCCTCGTCTCCAGCAGCGACTTCCTTGTGCTTAAATCTCACAACCTGGGATCCTTCAGCTCCCTCCAATAGGGCAGCCTCTTCTTCTAGCATCTCATCTTGGAGTTGTTGAAGGTACTCCAATGTTCTCTTCTTCTTCTTTTCTTTCTCTGCAACCCTCTGTCTCTTGGCTTTCTCTTAGACTTTTTCCTCCACTTCCCTTCTTGCCTTTTGAGCCATGTGCTCAGCCTAATATAACCTCACTGCTTCTTTGAGTTGAAGTAGGAGCTACTGCTCCTCCTCATGTCTCTACTATATCTCTTGCTTGTCAAGAACAAAAGAAGTAGACTTAGTATTTTTCTATTTTCTTTTCTTATTTTTATTTTATTTTTGATTTATTTTCCTTTATTCTATTTTTAGAACTAGGGTTAGGGTTAGAGTGACAAGATCATGCTGTCATACAGCAAGTCACATCAAATGACATGGTCACAAGTTATATGACACATGGAAGGAGGAAGAAGGTTCTGGAAGAATGATGTCATACAACATGTGAAATACATGTTGACCTTAAGGTATACACATAGTCATTTAGAGTAGGTTAGAAATAGCTCGCACAGACCATTAAGATATTTGTATATAAGGTAGACTATCTTGTACAGAGTTCTCTATCAAGTTCTTTTGTGTTAACCTAATACAAGGTTCTTTCTATTGACCAACCCTAAGGTCTTTGAGTTGTAACATTGCTACTGTTTTTCCAAGATCTCAGCATTGTTTTGTGAAATATTAGAGTGAGTAGGAGAAGACATGATGATACAGAAACAAGAGCAAAAAACTTTCTTTTCTATTTATATATTGTTGATCCAGGTACCATCATGGGATTTTCAGATAAACTCAATAGGACTTCAAAGGCTCAGTCCTAAGGAGGAATACTGTCATATGCAAGTCCATCCATCCAGAAATTACATCACTGTGGTGAAGTCATTTCCAAAACATACAAGCCTACCTTCCACAGCGGCCACCTTTCTCACAACATGTCTTATAACGGTGCTACAACCATTCAGGTATTCCATCTTCCACAGCGGAGATACTTCTATTCAACTCAGTCTTCCATGATAAAATTACTCCTGTCAGTGTCTCAACACTGAAACCTCTGCTCAGGATAATAGGGGTTTTACTACTGAAACCCTGAGCATCTCCTATACTATCCATTTGTATATAAGACTAGTAGTTACACTATAATTTGCTAGTCTGATAATCGACAAAGATAACTCTCAATCTCCAGTGTTCAATGGCGACACACTAATCAGCACTCACTCCCATCTCAGACTTCTTCCTATTATCTGAAGTTGTGATCATATAGCAGACAGATGGCACAGCACATAAGCTGAAGCCAAGGTCATTTCACAAGTCCACTTATCTCCAAGTCCATTCTACAGACTTCCACCCCAGTGTGAACTGTGCTTGATAACTAGAGAGAATCAAGATAGAGGAAGAAAAGATGAAGGGCATTCTAGACTAGCTAACTCTAAAAGGAGTTAAAGATATATAGAAGTTTTTGGGATTGGTGAATTATTATTATTGATTCATTAAAGATTTTATAGCAATAGCTAGACTATTACATGATATAGTGAAAAAAAGATTAGAAGTGGGAACAGACAGATAGATAGAAGAAAGCATTTAAGGGGTTGAAGGAGAGATTTACAAAAGAACTAGTGTTAGCAGTACTGGACCTAGATAAAAAAATGAGGATGGAAGTAGATATATTAGACTATGCTATAAGAAGAGTATTATCTATGGAATATGAAGATAGAAAGTGGTGACCAGTAGCTTTTCTCTTAAAATCTCTAAATGAGATAAAGAAAAACTATGAGATTCATAATAAGAAGATATTGGCAGTTATAAGAGGATTAGAAAATTAGAGACATCTA
>JAJOHK020002212.1:0-10040 GCA_022457215.2 Leucocoprinus gongylophorus
CTATTTAGGGTAGGCTAGAAGTAGTTAGCATGGACCATGAGGTTTTAGTATATAAGATAGACAATTCTGTACAGAGTTCTCTATTGAGTTCTCTTGTGTTAACCTAATACAAGGTTCTATTCATTGACCTACTCTAAGGTCTTTAAGTCATAACAAAACCAGTGTTTGGAAAAGCAAGGTTTATTAGTAATTAGACTAAGACTAAAAAAGTACTTTTGTAACTACTATACTATTTACTAAACTTATATAATCTATGTCAGAGTTTTCTTTATTAGAGCATATACAAGTCATAATATTACCTCTCTCCTAAAATTACATCTTTATAATCTTACAGTACAATCTTTCTAAAATCTGGATCATAAAGACTCAAAATGTGACCAGATGGCTATTATAAAAGTTTTAACATAACTAAAGGACTTTCTTGATAACTTTGCTTTAATTCTCCTATGTAGATTTCTTAAATGGTTTTTTTTGCTATTTGATGAGATATTGTAATCTATCTCTCTATATTTTTTCTACTTCTTATACAGAGCTTGTTTAGTTAAGTGTGAATGATTATCAGTAAGATTTCCTGTTATTAAGTAAAAGTTGGTCTATTATAAGGTTTTAGCTTAGATTTATTGATAACTAGATATAGGTTCTTTCATATCTTGGAAATTTAAAGCTTGTATGCTAAAAGTCCTATATTTTTAATTACTGAAAATAATCCTACTCTCTTAAAGACTAGCTTCTTAATTAGGTGATTAAAACTGATATTTGAGCTATTTACTCTGTTACAAACTTCATTTAGCTTGTATCTCCACAACTAGTAGACCGATTTTTACAAACTAGATTGTGCTGGAAAGCCCCAAATGAGGGCTATTCACATATATGTGGGATATACAAAAGTGACAACAAATGACTGAGATATCAGACTATCAGTAGCTGTAAAAGCTTTGTCTACTAATATCTCATGAATGGCTGAACAGATTTGCACAGTTAAACTTGCATTGGAAAGTGCTCATCAATCTGTTTACAACAATATATGATGTATCTCAAAGCAATAAGTATTGGCAAAGATACAAGCATATCAACATAATTAGTTACTTTTTAAAATTAGCCTGACAGCTGCTATGACAGATAACAGCTCCTATTAGGTACAAGTTTTGATCATGTAATGGAAACAGCTTGCATACAGACCATCACTCTTTCATATATATACTTCTGTATCTGAGGATTAGATCTTAGACTTAATAACATCAATTTTCATCAATCTTTATTATCTGTATTGATCTTAATCATCATTGTCATTATTATTAAACTTCTGAATCACTCCTAAACCTCTGAGAGTGCACTCAAGGTTCAGATATCACAAATAAGTGAGTAGTTCATTTTGTAATATACCCATACTAGGTCCCTTTTCTTATATTCAATAGACTTTTCTCTAGATTTGTCTGTTCTCTACTTTATCATCTCATTTGCTTTATTTAGAATATTCTCTACTTCTTTTCTTACTTCTTTCATTTTCTCAATAAACTTGTTAGATATGGTTTACATCTTATTATCCAAAATTCAATAAGATAACTCAAAAGTTCAAAACAAGCTGATTATTCAAAAATACAGAAAATGAAATTAGAATAATCTTTAGCTTTAGCTTATATGCTATGTCTTTATAAGTTGTACTAATCATATATTTTGAAAGAGAAATTAGAAGAAACTCAAAGAGTTGAAGCACTAGAAGATGATAAGATATATTATTGCCAACACTAGGAGAAAATGTTAGTTTTGGTTAATTTTTAGGATAAAGCTAATATAGTGTAAACTATCAGTTTATTTACTAGATATTGGAGATAGAAGTTTATAGAGTTTGATTAGAAACTAGTAAAGACATCCAAGAGAAAATAGAGTGAGATAATTTATACTAAAAAAGGTTGAAGAGTGTGAATGAGGAAAAAAGTGTTATCTATAGATTAGAATAGATGACTATAATAAGATATAATAGAACTCATCTATCTTCTGAACCTTCTATATTGATTTTTACCTTCTCTATAGATATTTGAGTGTCTTTTAAGATTTACAAGAAATAGTAATCTTCCAGTACTCAAGTGTTGTCTGTTGTTATGAGCAAATTCAGCTATTAGTAACTAATATACAGTTAATGATATTATTCTGCCTCTTAATTGGCTTTTTTAGTTTATCTATTATTTTGAGAGTAGTAAACTGAAAAGAGAGTTCATTTAATTCTCAGCTAGTTACAGAGTTCCTTTATGAAGTTTGAAATGAATTGGAGATCCTAGTTACTTATAATTATTACAAAAATGAACTATTCACTTATTTGTGATATTTAAATTTTAAATACACTCTTAGAGGTTTAGAAGTAATTCAGAAGTTCAATAATAATAATTAAGATCAATACAGATGTCAATGATAATAAAGGATAATAATTGATGATTATTGATGAAAACTGATATTGTTAAGTCTGAAGTCTAATTCTCAAATACAAAAGAATTTATATAATAGTAATAGTCTATATGTAAGCTGTCTCTATTATATAATCAAAACTTGTATCTAGTAGGGCTGGTCATTTATTATAGCAGATATCAGGCTAATTTTAGAAAGTAACTAATTATATTACTATATTGATATACTTGTATCTCTATAAATACTAATCTTCATATAATGTATAATATATCATTATAAACTGTTTGATAAGTGCTTTTTAACATAACTTTGATCATAAAAATCTATTTAGTTGTTTCTAAGATAATAGCCAATAAAACTTATAGTTAATGATAGTCTAATATCTCAATAATATGTTGTCACTTTTATATCCTATATATGTTGTCAAGATAACAGAAAGTGGACTTAGTCTTTTTTATTGTCTTTCTCATTTTTATTTTTTGTTTTGATTTATTTTTTATTTTTTATTTTTTCTATTTTTAGAACTCTAGGATTAGGGTTAGAGGTGATCAATTACATCAGTCACATCTGATGGTGTGGTCACAACATTGATCATAGAATTTAAGAGAAAGATGTGGAAGGTTCTGGAACAAGATGATATCATATAACATGGATACTACATGGTCATTTAGGGTAGGATGCACAGTAGTTAGTATAGACCATCTGTAGAAGTATATAAGGTAGACTATTTTGTAAAGAGTTCCTTATTAAGTTCTCTTGTGTCTTCTCTAGTACAAGAGTTTGACCTTTTATCCCACTCTAAAGACTTTAGTTCATAACATTAGAACTCAATTCTCATTTCAAAGACCACTTAACACAAAGCCTTCTTAACTTTTTCTCTTACTTCTTTTTCATCCTTGACTGAAGAGCAACACAGCCAGACCTTAGACTTAAGAAGAGCACTGGTTAGGCAGAGAAAGCCTAGCCGTTTATCTGTATCAAAGCCCACTGGTACACGGTAAATGTACTACTCTTTTGTGAATGTGTTATTACCTTTTTCTCCATATCAGCCTTGTGCTACAGACTTCCTTGTAATCTGTCTACATAGAGAAATGTTAGTTTGTTTTTAAAACAGCTGACTAGAGTAGAACGTTCTTCTTAAGACAACATAGTATACACTTTCTTTAAGACAGTAGTCAGTAGACTAAGTAGTCAGTAAACAGTGTAAACAGAACAAAGAGGGTCTGTTATTACCTACCAAGAAATCTGTCTTCCTCAGAGTATGAATTGGAGAGCAAATCTAGTACAGGATCTGTATTCCCTCTATACAATTTATTACTGCCTACACCACTACCACCATCATTATCAATATCTCCTATTGATTCCCTGCCCCCTTATATCAACAACATAAGTCATGAATTTTCAAGCAATAATTCAACAGCAGCAAGAGCAGTTGGCAGTGATGCAGGCACAAATACAGGTCCTGCTAGCAGGAGGAGCCAGGAGAGATAATGGAGAAGGAGAAGAAGAGAGCAGAGAAGTAGGAAGAGAAAGAGGAATCAAGGTAGCAAAATCTCAAATCTTTGATGGTATGTTGTCAAAGGTCGCAGGATTCATAACGGCATGCAAACTATATATTAGAATGAGAATGAGGGAAGAGCCAGTAGAAGGGCAAGTGCAGTGGATTTTGTTGTATGTGCAGGGAGGAACAGCAGATGTGTGGAAAGAAAATGTTATGAAGAAGTTAGAAACAGGGGAATTGGAATACAAGACTATAGAAGAATTTTTAATAAGTTTGAAAAAGGAATTCAGTAGAGAAGAAGAAGAGTCAGTAAAAACAGTGGAGCTAAGAAAGTTGGAGCAGGGAGGAAAGATGATGGAGAAGTTTGTACAGGAGTTTAAGAGAGCAGCAAGAGAAAGTGGGTATGAAGAAAGGCCCTCAGTAGAGGAATTTAAGAGGGAGATGAATAGAGAAATTAGAAGGAAGCTGATAGAGTCTGAAAACCCACTGGGCTCCATCAAACAATGGTATAAGAGAGCAATGGAGTTGGATCAAAACTGGAGAGAAAGTAGGAGAGAAAAAGAGAAGCTGAGAAAGAAAAGGGAAACTGAAGAAGGGATTCCAAAACAGAAGCAACAACAAAATATGCCATGATCATTAGTATGGCAAAGAAGACAAATGCCCCATCAGCAGGCAACAACAGGGCCTGCTCCAATAGAAGGAGTGGAGAGGATAAATGCAATGGAAGTCAGAGGTGTAGGGCAGGGGCAAGGACAGAGTGTGGAGGTTTCTCCTAAACAGGACCCTTATACGATAGAGATAGATTGAGGAAGAAATTGTTACGCTTGTAGGGGTTTTAGATATATGGCCTGTTATTGCAGGAATAGAGGAAGAGGAAGAGCAATAGAGGGGAGAAGAGTGGAATATGGTGGAGGAATGTTTGAGGGCAATATCGAACAAATTGGACATTTAAAAGAGGTGGAGAACTTAGAAGCCCTTGACTAAGTTCTTATAATAAGTTTAATATATTAGCTACAGAAATAAATGCTGGTACATCCAAACCAGAGAGAAATAAGAAAATAAAAGTGGAAGGAAAACCACTGAGAGAGGTTATGGTAAAAATTGGGTTGGAAAGGATAGATACACAGGAGGGCATAATGGTAGAGGTATTGCTAGATAGTGGAGCAGCTGGGCTGGTTATGAGCTCAGAGTTTGCTAAGAAGCAAGGTTTTAAGTTAAAGAGGTTGGAGAGACCGATGAATGTAAGAAATGTGAATGGGTCGCTGAATAAAGAAGAACTCATAGAGCATACAGTAGAAGTTAACATCTACTATTAGGGCCATAGGGAGAGAACAGAGATCAATGTAATTGGAGGTCAGAAGTGGATGGTAATCTTAGGAATGCCATGGCTAATATGCTATAATCCTGAGATTGATTGGAGAACAGGAGAAGTGAAGATGTCAAGGTGCTCAGAGGAATATGGGAAGCAGTGGAGACTAGTGCAAGGGAAGTCAGGGTGAAAAAAGCAGAAGGAAGAAGAAGCAAAGGAAGAAACCAGAAGGAAGAGAGAGGAGAAGGATAAGAAGAAGAAATAAAAAAAGGGGAAGATGATAGAGGTGAAGAAAGTGGCAGAGGAATGGGAGATATGGGATGAAGAGGAAGATGTAGCAAGATCAGAGAAGGAAGCAAAGAAATTGATGCCCAAAAAGTTTCACTGATGGATTAAGGTATTTGATAAGAAACAGTCAGAAAGGATGCCAATGAGAAAAGTATGGGACCATATGATAGAGACAAAAAAGGGGTTTGTACTGAGGAAGGGGAAAGTGTATTCATTGTCAAGAGAAGAAAGAGAGAAAGTAAGAGAGTTTGTTTGAGAGCAGTTAAAGAAGGGGTATATCTGGCCATCCAAGTTACCACAGATGGCACCAGTATTTTTTGTAGGAAAAAAGAATAAGAAGAAGCAGATGGTACAAGATTACCGATATTTGAATAAGTGGACTATCAAGAATAACTACCCTCTACTATTGATATCAGATGTCTTGGAAAACATTGGGACAAAGAGGGTCTTCACCAAAATGGATCTTAGATGGGGCTACAATAATGTGAGGATTAAGGAGGGAGATGAGTGGAAGGCAGCTTTTACTACACTGGAGGGGTTCTTTGAACCAACAGTGATGTTTTTTGGATTAACCAATTTACCAGCAACATTTCAGGCAATGATAAATGAATTATTGCGAGATCTGATCAACATAGAAAAGGTGGCTGCTTTCATTGACAATGTGATAATAGGGACAGAGACAGAAAAAGGACACGATAAGTTAGTAGCAGAGGTAATTAAGAGAATGGAAGAGAATGATTTGTATATAAAACCGGAGAAATATAAATAGAAGATTAGAGAGGTAGGATTCTTGGGAGTAGTAATAGAACCAGAGAGAATTAAGATAGAAAAAGAAAAAGTGAAGAGAGTGTTGGAGTGGCCAATACTGAAGTGTGTCAAAGACGTTCAGAAGTTCTTAGAATTGACAAATTATTATCGTCGATTCATACAAGGCTTTGCATCTATTGCAAGACTGCTGCATGACATGGTTAAAAAAGATAGAAAGTGGGAATGGATGCACAAGCAGGAGAAGGCATTTGAGGAACTGAAGAAAAGGTTTATGGAGGAACCGGTATTAGCAGCACTGGACTTAGATAAAAAAAATGAGAATGAAAGTGGATGCATTAGATTATGCAATGAGAGAAGTACTGTTGATGGAAGAAGAAGATGGAGTGTGGAAACCAGTGGCATTTCTCTTAAAATCTTTAAATGAGATGGAAAGAAATTACGAAATTCATGATAAGGAAATGCTAGCAATTATTAGAGGATTAGAAGCATGGAGGCATCTGTTAGAAGGAGTGCAATTCATGTTTGAAATTTGGATGAATCACAAAAACCTGGAGTATTTTATGAAGGCATAAAAATTAAATAGAAGACAAGCTTGATAGGCTTTATACCTGTCTCAATTTGATTTCACTTTGAAATATGTGCTGGGAATAAGGATGGGAAAGGTAGATGGGTTGAGTAGGAGATCAGATTGGAAGGTAGGAGTAAATAGAGATAACGAAAATCAAATAGTAGTAAAAGACAGTTGGTTACGTAGATTAGAAGAAGTAATTATTAAAGGACCAGAAGTAGGATTATTAGAAAAGATAAAAAAAGCTAGGAGTAAAGACAAAGATGTAGTTAGAATAGTGGAGAAGATGAAAAAAGTGAAGGTAAAGAAGCTACAGAAGAATGAATGGTAGATGGAAGGGGATCTGGTATTAAAAGAGGGGAAAGTGTATATACCAAAGAATGAGGAGTTGAGGGCAGAGGTAATCTGGCAGCAGGACATGGTGGAAGATAGAAAATAGTAGAGTTGGTCACAAGAAACTATTGGTGGCTAGGAGTAACAAGAGATGTTGGAAGATATGTGGAAAGATATGACTTGTGCCAGAGAATGAAGAATAGAACAGAGGAGTTAGCAGAAAAATTGAAGTTGAGCAAGGTGCCAGAAAAGCTGTGGACACATCTAACAGTAGTAGTAGGAAAAGATGTAATTCTGGTAGTGTATGATTGGTTGTCCAAAATGGCATACTTTATAGCAATTATGAAAGGAACATCAGTAGAAGTGTTAGCAAGACTCTTCAGAAATAACATGTAGAGGTTACATGGCCTACCAGAAAGTGTGGTGTCAGACCGAGGACCACAATTTGCAGCAAAATTAACTAAGAAGTTGAATAAGATGCTGGATATCAGAATAAAACTGTCAACTGCATTTCATCCTCAGACAGATGGACAAACAGAACACATAAACCAGGAGTTAGAACAGTATCTCTGGTTTTTTGTAGACCACAGACAAAAAGACTGGCCAGAGTGATTAGCATTGGCAGAATTTGCAATAAATAACAAAGTTTATTCAACAACAAAGATATTTCCATTTATAGTGAATTATGGGAGGGAGTTAAGAATGGGAGGAGACATCAGAAGAAAAGGGAAAATGGAAAAGGTAGTGGAGTTTGCAGAAAAAATAAAGAAGGTATAAGAGGGAGCGGGAACAGCATTGAAAAAGATATAGGAAGAAATGAAGAGGTATGCAGATTGAAGTAAAAAAGAGACAAAAGAGTGGAAGAAGGGAGATAGAGTAATGCTAAGTATGAAAGACTTAGTATTTAAAGAGAGACCAGTGCGCAAGTTGGTAGAAAGGTATGTAGAGCTATATGAGATAGAAGAAGTGGTATCATCAAATGCAGTGAAGTTACAATTACTAAGCTCAATGAGAATTTATCTGGTAGTCAATGTAAGCAGAGTAGTTTGATATAAGGAGCAGATGGAAGAATAGAAAAAGGAAGAGGGAAAACTAATTGAAGTAGAAGGAATCGAAGAGTATAAAGTGGAAAAAAATTTAAATAAAAGAAAGATAAGAGGAGTTGAGAAGTATCTGGTACATTGGAAGGGGTTCACAGCAGAGCATGATTCATGGGAGAGAAGGGAAGATTTTGAAGGAAGAATGGAGGTGGAAATAGGGAGACAAGAAAAGTTAGATAGAGCAGAAAAACAAGACTTCAGAAGAGGAGAGTTACCAGAAAAGTTCATGATAAAGATGTTATATAGATGGGATGATGGAAAGTTTGAAGAAGAATACTTGAAAAAGTTAGAAAGGAATTGGAAGAGATGGAAGGCAGTTTCTCTGGAGGAGAAACCTTAAGAGGGAGATAATGTCAAGTTCACAAACAGTGGACTTAGTTTTTCTCTATTTTATTTTTCATTTCCATTTTCTTTTCATTTTATTTTCTCATTTTTCTATTTTTAGAACATAGGGTTAGGGTTAGGTCATGAGATGCAGAGAACAAAGTAGAAGAGTCTAGAACAAATGATATTATATAACATGGATACCACATGTTAACCTCATATACTACACATGGTTGTTTAGAGTAGAGTGTACAGTAGTGAGCATAGACCAGTGGTAGTAGTATATAAGGTAGATTAGTTTGTAGAGAGATCTCTATTAAGTTCTCTTTACAAGAGTTATTCTATTGTCCAACCCTAAGGACTTTAGTTCATAACAGAGATGTGTTTTCCAGATGAATGGACTTAGCATATGACAGATACCACTCTTCTAAGGTTAGCTCTTTATTCATTTCTCCTATTTCCACTAATTTGTGAGCTAGACTAGTATTCAATCCATCTCTAAACATCCCTACTAGGGTAATCTCAGTATATTCATTTAAGTTCTTCCAAGTACAGAAGTCCAGTCAGTAGTCTTCAACTATTTAGCTACCTTGATTTACCCTTTTTGGGTTCTTAATAATATTAGCTTAAAATTCTGTAGTGATGAAAAAATTTTCCATAAGAGTTTTTAACTATTGGATTTTTCTACAAGGGTAGAAAGATCCTGATAGTAGTATCAGCCCATTTCTGAGCTCAGTTATTCTTTCCTCTCTTAATCTTTCCTAATGCAAATTCAATTCTTTCCCAATCATCACTAATTCCCTTATTGTTGAAGTACAGAGTCATTCTTCTACATCAGTTGCTTACTTTAGTAGAGTTTCCTTCAAAATCCTTTGAGGGTTCTGCTTTTAGCTAATTCTTTGACTTTAGTTCCTTCTTCATAGTCTTGAATATTCCCTGTGCATTTTCTACAATGGCTTCTCTCTGGTCTTCATTCAAGGCTTTCCAGCAACTTCTAATGGTCTGTCTACATAATAGCATGAAGATAGTTGAGAGGAAGGTGATGATGACTTGAATAGGTATCATTTTGGAGGGCTGGAGGTGTTGACACATGTAATGTCAGAGGAGTCAAGTTAGTCTCAGTCTTATGTTACAAAGCTCTCATGAACTAGTGTTTGGAAAAGTGAGGTTTATTAGTGACCAGACTAAAACTAAGGAAGTATCCTTATAGCCTCTACTAGACCTATGTAGGGGTGTGATGGTGTAGTGGTAAATTCCCTTTGCCACATTGGTTATATCTTGCCTTTTCCCTGCTGTCAAGGTTGTGGGTTCAAATCCTACATCTCTATTCAGTAGGCCTGCTGCCCATACTGAACTCTGATCCACCCTGCTGTCTGTTCTTTCTATGCCTTATGAACTTTAACTTCTACCCTGAAAACTCCGCATTCAACCTCAGAACCATTATTCACT
>JAJOHK020002213.1:0-10028 GCA_022457215.2 Leucocoprinus gongylophorus
TATTTTATTGATAACTTACTGTATTCTTCAAGAGTACTTTACTTTTCTCTTATGATAGGAGATATAGAGTCAACATAAATATAGAAAAAAGTTTATTGAATATGTTTGGCTTACAAACTAGAAAAGAAACAAAGATGAAAATAATAGAATATGGATTTGGTATAGAGTTCATATAGTTTTCTATTTTTCTGAAAGAGAAATCTTCTTATACAGAAAAGGCTATCTTAGCTTTTCTAGTCTTGGGCTTATTGAGGAACTATAACTAATACTTAGAACAAATGTCTATCTTATGTCCACTAGCTTTGCAGTATAAATACAGATTATTATCTGTATATTACTTCCATTTGAATCTATAACAGTGTGAGGTAGCCTAACTTCGACACTTAGTATTTAAAGTCAGTGAATACTTTTTCTTAGTCTGATAATTGAACCTAATTGTTATGACTTAAAGCTTCAAGGGTTAAGCAGTAAGACAACTCTTGTATTGAGTAACACAAGAGAACTCGATAGAGTTCCTAGTACAAAGTAGTCTACCTTATATACTACTACCCATAGTCCATGCTCACTGCTGTGCACCCTACCTTAATGACCATGTGTATGACATGAGGCCAGTATGTGTTGTCCATGTTGTATGACATCACTTTATTCCAGAACCTTTTACTCTATTCTCCCAAGTCTTGTGATCAGTCTTGTGACTTTGCCATCAACTTGTGACTGATGTGACAGCATGACAGATAAACCCCAACCCAAGTTATTTTAAAAGGAAAAAGAAAAGAAAAATAAAATAAAATAAAGTGAAAAAAGAAAATAAAAAAATGAAGTCCACTGTCAATGATCTTGACACTAATATTTTTACAATACACTTCTCTCTCTCATATCACCATCTTGAATGGTAGTATCCAGTAGAGAATTAACAAATATATTGAGCTCTTCTTCTTCTTTATCCTATAATACTTCTTTTACCATCATCAACAACCATCAAGAGCTTTCTTCAATGAATATTGAAGTTAAAATTCCCAAAAAATGATATCATTTACTTAGCATTAACAGTTAAAGAAATATGTTAGTTGGATCATACACATCTTTCATGAACTATGCAGAAAGAATGAAAGAGTAGTCTAATAATTTATCATAGACAGAACAACTTGAAATGGAGAAATAATCTATTTCCTCTCAAACCAACTTACCCATTGAACAAAATATGTCAAGTAACTCCATTTGCATATCTTAAGATAACAGAAAATTTTATGTCATCTCCTTCCAATTTAGAATCATTTGCTATCCTATATTAGACTGATCAACCTATAGAACTACTTTTGTGAGATGGTAACTTTGCTCTTATATCTCTATTTGGTATTGATACATTCTTAAATGATGACACCAAGAATATTGCATGTTATCTTTAGAAAATTGTTTCTTTTATTAAGTAAAGGCTATTAGATAATAAAACTAGTAAAAATATTTCCTAAATCATAGAATTCAATATTACTACTTGGAAACTAATCATAGTCATCTATAAATCTAGATGGGATAAACATATGGCTAAAGACAATGACAAGACTTTCAAATAATGTGTTTTTTCAATTTAATAAGAGGAGCATTCTATTTACTAAGGCAACTAACAATAGTAGAGAGGCTAACATTTCAAAAAATTTTCCTCCAATCCCTCTTAGGCCCAGTAAAAGTATACTGGCTAAATTCAAATATTATTAAAAAAATTATTTATTTTCTTAAACTACCAAAGATAATAAAAAAGTTCTTAAAATCAAGAAAGTATTTTCTAAACTGTCAACTGGCAAAATTATTGAGATACAGAACATCAATAAGAATAGAATCAAAAACAAGCTAAAAATTAATAACTACTAAAGGACTATCAAGAAAACAAATCATTATACCAATAAAATTACCATATTACTAATATCAATAGGCTTTTTAAAAATATCAAATCTGATATTTTAGCTGACTTTATCTATTCTAACAACAAAGAAGTCATTATTACTACCAACAAAATGGCTGTTGCATTGGATATAAACATCATAGAAAAATATATCAAAGAATTAGAAGATATCAACTCTAATAATGTCATGTTCTCTTGCTTTCTTCAATCTAAATCATATCTGAAAAATTTGAAAGTTCTATACTACTCTGAGAATATACTATCTTCTATTATATATAATCAAATCAAAGAAATAATCAAAAAAACCCACATATTCAATAATATAGTCTTTGCTTCCTAATCTTGTATAATCAAAGCTTTACCTAAATCCAACATAGTTGTTATCTAGATTGATATTTAAAACTCATAAAATAGTGTTAAGGCCAAGAATCTTATTAACAGATGTTTTAATATAGAGTATTGTATTGCTACTATTCAAGGAACTAATATGAACTTTAGTATTCCTTAGTACAAAGACTGTTGAAAATAAAGACATATAACTTTTGCTTGCTGTGTACATGGCACCAAATGCCAAAAATATAATAGTTCTCACAAAATTGAATACTATAGGAATATAGTGTAATGTTGTAAGGCTAATCATAAAACTAACCTTTTTATACTTAAAACCAAGAAAGAAGAGTCATGTTCTTATTTATTCAAATGTATTAACTGCAAAGGCAAATATCAAGCAGATAGCAATAAATATCCATTTTAGAAATACAGGTTCAACTATTAATGGCATGAAAAGAAATCTCAAGAGTTCCAAGAAATTAGAGCTAACTCAATTTATTTAGCTGTAAGTAGTAGTAAACAATAATTTAAAAATCTTTTCATAGAATGTTTATAAGAACAAACTACTTATATATACAATTCTAAATAAAAATAAAAATTTCAATATCATTTTAATTCAAGAATCTTTATAATCTATTATTCATCAATTCTTAGTTCTAAATCTGAAGAAGGTAAAGATCTCATAGAAATTTCTCACCACCTATTCTGGACTATATTTACAAGAACCATGATCATTGAAAATGACTATCTAAGAGTCATTACTTATATACTTTTTTTTAATTGTGGTATTATATATTTTCTTCTTAACATTTACTTAGATAACCAACAGAATGTCTTGAAGTATCTAAAGAATACTGAGGTTAACCTGAATAATATTTTAGTTAGAATAGGAGATTTTAACATCAGAGATAGTAATTGTGATCTGTTATATCATACCACTCAGTATATACTGATACTCTTCTTAAAATAGCTGATAGTCTTAATCTAGATTTATCCACATCCATTAATTTGGTACTTACTCAGTACACTAACAATCCTCAAGACTCTAACTCAGTTATAGATCTTATATTTCTTTAGGCTAAGTTTGAAGAATACAACAATCACCAAATCACATTAGAGCTACATTGTTCTTTAGATTATACTCTATTATTGGTTTCATTAGCTATTGAGAAAGAATATATTTAAGAAATAAAACAAATTATTGTCAAGGATAGTAAGGAAAAAAATAAATTTGTCAATGAGCTCAGGAATAAGATAAGTAATATTAACATATCTAATATTCTTAATAGTGAAAGTACTAGAAAGCATAATTTAAGAAGTCACTTTAATTACTGGAGACCTTTAAAATAAGTATTTTAAATCTATTAATATCATAAAACATTCCAAAGAATAGTGAAATATAGAATATAATAGAGATTTATCAATCTATTAGCAGTTTAAGAGAAAATATGACTGGATCATATACAAAAAGTCAGTTAAAGCTGTAAAATGAGTTTTCTTTGACAAAAAATTTAAGAAATCACTTGAGTCAACAAAAGGCTAGAGAATCTTATAAACTAGGTTAAGAAACAAAAACTACTAGCTGCAAAAGCTATCAAATTTAGCAGTTGTTTTTACAATAAATCAAACAATTTGTAACAAACACTATATCATTCATATAACTCAGCTTAGAATAGACTAATCAATATGTGACTTCTTAATAAAATCTCAACTAGCTTGTCAGCCAAATAGCCTTTGTTTTTGAATACTGATTTCCAAGATACTATTATTAAATATAACAGTTCTTCTATTTTAGGTCCAGATTACATATTTTGAAGACATCTTAAAAAGATAGTAAGCAACCTATATCAGAGTTGTGAAAGTTGGACTTTATTTATTTTTCTTTCTTTCTTATTTTTATTTTATTTTATATTTATTTTTTATCTTTAAGAATTAGAGTTAGGGGTTAGTGTGACATTATAGGTCACTGTCACAAATTGTCACAAGAATGTGACTTGGTGTCACACATCAGTCAAAGTCACAGTCATACTATCACACAACCATATAATATAAAAGAAGATAGTAGAAGGTTCTGGAAAGATAATGTTATACAACATATTATACATATATTGACCTTGAAGGCAAACACATGGTCATTTAGGGTAGGCTAATGTAGTAGAGTACAGACCATTAGTTTTAGGTATATAAGATAAACAATCCTATACAGAGTTCTCTATTGAGTTCTCTTGTGTTAACTCTAAATACAAGGTTTTATTCATTAATCCACTCTAAGATCTTTGAGTTGTAACACATTACTAATATTGTCAATATAGTAAAACATCATATAACAATTCTAAAGTATTTCAACCTATTATACTTCTTGATATGTTTGGCAAGTTAATTAAGAGGATAATAAGTAATAGATTACAAGTTTATATTATTGTATTCAATTTTCTTTATCTGAATCAATTGGGTGGCATTAGACAAAGGTCAACAACAGATGTAGAAATTTTCTTCACTCATCTCATATAAATGAGATAAGTTAAAGATCTTTATACTAGCATCCTTGTATTTGACATTGCTCAGTTCTTTCCATTTTTAAATCATTAGCTTTTTTCAATAATTTTAATCAAAGCAAGATTTGACATCAGAATTTCTCAATTCTTTTCTAGTTATTTAATCAACAGACAAACATAATATATATGGAATTATTTTATATCTCTATTCTTCAAAGTGGATGTTAGAGTAGAATAAAAATCTGCTCTTTCCTCTATTCTCTTTTTTTTTTTAAGTCAACAATTTATTATACAAAGCATGATAGAAGTCTGTGCCTACAAGAGGAATTATGTATGAAGTATCAATACCCTAACCTTTTTATACAGTTACCCAATACAAAGGACTACTAAGGAATTGAACCCATAACTTTAAGTAGGTTTGAGGTAGGCATAATATATATGGATAGGGGCTCTTCCACTATGCCATCTCTCCCTCTTTCTATTTTCTCTACCATATATATTGCCCTTCTTTTTCATATATTTGAAAAAAGAACAAAAAATCTTTCTATTTTTATTTCTGTTTCTTTTCTTTCTTTTGTTGATAATGGTTTTTTTGTTTCTCAGGAGAAGAGTTATAAAAAATCATAACAAATTAGAAGTCTTCTATTTTTTGAGATCAACAAGAAAGACTGAACCTTCTTTTTTAAACCTTAGACCTTAACAAAGAAAATAAGTGATAACAAGTAACATGAACAAATGTAGTTGTGCAGTAGTAGAACAAAGTGCTTAATAAAATCTGAAGTTCACAAATAAAGTCGTGAACTCCCAATTACAGAGTAAACTAGAATACATACTATGAGATGGATGACTGAGTCTTAGTCCAAGTTACAATAATGATGTAGAGTATGAGTCCAACATGATAATAAAAATAGAAATAGAAATAACTGTAATATCAAAATAATGCCCAACCTCTCCCTGAATCTGACAAAAGATTCATGAGGAACCTGCTTGGTGAAGACATTAGCTAGCATATCCTTTGTCAAAACATACTAGCCTCAAGAGTAGACTTTATTTTCTGAGACCATATATAGTAGTTGTTACTATTGAGTTTAGAAAATATATGAATATCAGTCATCATAAGATTGCATTCATTGGAGCCCATAACCTAATAAGCAATAACAAGTGACATGGACAAATGTAGTTGTATAGTAGTAGAACAAAGTACTTAATATAATCTGGAGTTCACAGATAAAGTTATGAACTCCCAATTACAGAGTAAACTAGAACATATACTATGAGGTGAGGCAAATAACCAAGTCTTAGTCCAAGTTACAATAATAATATAGAGTACAAGTCCAACATGATGATAAAAATAAAAATAAAAACAACTGTGATATCAAAACTATTATTTTTAATAGACCTGCAAATAGTGTTATTCTCAAACTCAAAGATACATAGTGCTATTTAGGTTTCTTCTTTAATAAAAAACTCTTTTTTTTTGATACCATACTTATTACTTTACTAACAAAGCATTATCTACTATCTGTCAAAACTGAAAGCAGTGGACTCTAAATTATTTTCATTTCTTTTCTATTTTTTTATTTTATTTTATTTTTATTTTTATTTTTATTTTTATTTTCAAATTATCTTCCTTTCTATTATTAAAACTATGATAAGAGTGATTAGATTATGTGGTCACACATCAGTCACATCAGGTAACATGGTTACAAGTTATAAGATACATAGAAGAACATAGAAGGTTCTAGAAGGATAACATTATACAATATGTGTAATACATGACTGTTTAGGATAGGCTAGGAGTAGTTAGCATGAACCATGAGGTTTTAGTATATAAGATAGACTATCCTGTACAGAGTTCTCTATCGAGTTCTCTTATATTAACCTAATACTATTATGGAATGTTTGAATACTAACAATTTTTATTTTTCTTTTCTTTTATTTTTTTTTGAACAATGAAGAGGTACATGACACTGCAGTCACATGACATGTCACATAATGTGACATCATAGACCTAGAACAAGATAGAAAGATCTAAAAGATGACATAAGGGTATATGGATACAACATAGTAGCCTTGAGTAAAAAATGAGGCAGATATGAGGATGGAGTATGGACATAAGGGCAGGATTAATTATTAGTAGCACAGACCATGTAGACTTTGTATAAATAAGACTCTAATAAAAAAGAGGCTCCTTGTCAAGTTCTCTTGTGAACTTCCCACTTTATATCTGTCTTAAGAGATTTGCTGCCTTGTACTACTATTGGACTTTGTGTCTAGTGGTTGCCACAACAAATACAAGGTTCATTCACTTGTCCAATACTAAGGACTTGAGTTTGTAACACTATCAAGGATATAAAAATGCTTGGAAATTTCATAAGAGAATTATTACCAGTACACAAATGTCTGTTATATAGAACTTGTGTACTCTCTATTATACTATATAAATTTCAACTCTAGTATTTTAAGAAAGTCCTAACATACTATCCTTTCAAGAAGTTGAAGAAAATGTAAAAAAGAATATTTTACACAGCATTGGCATTGGAAATCAAAGCTATTGCTAGCCTTATTCTTATTTAATTTCATCTTAATAAACTTATAAGACAATATTATTTCTGAATAGTAATACTTTTCAAGTAATATGCAGTCAACACTCTTCTTGATTCACATTATTCCAAACAAGCTGTTACTCATCATATGGCTATAAGTTGTCTTACTTCCAAGTAAAGACAAAGAATCAAAAGTCCTATAATAGACATCAATAATCATTTCAATCAAGTCTTACCAGTCTTTGATAGTCTGAATAAAGAATTCTCTTTAAGATTCCAATTAGTAGATACTTTTTCTGATCATTTTCCTTTTAATATGGTAAATTACAAAAATGCTGAAGCAAGAACTGCTCATCTTAACAAATTTAAGAATTTCTGCCAAAACTCATCTAATAATTCCAATACTATATTCATTATATCTAATATTAGTGTTAAAAACATTTTATTTACTAAAGCTGAATTATTTGCTATAAGATATGATATCAGTCAAGCATTTCAAATACAAGATGTTATATGCATTGTCATTATTACTAATACTATTCCAGTAGCTAAGAGAATTTTTGATTTGATCCATCATCCATATCAGTTATACTCAATCATCATCTCAAAAGACCTCAGGAAGTTCTTCAATAGGAATCCTAATAATACTATTACTTTCTAGAATTGTCTGAGCAATAATAAATGGCCCTCTCATTTACTAGTTGATAAAGAATTGAAACTCCACAAAATTAGTCTTATTCTACCCAGTAAAACATCATGGGATTTTAGCAGAAAAGAAGAATACAACTCTATTGTGAAGAAATGGCAAATGTACTTGTAAGCCTTTGATTATAAGAGAAAAAATTTCCTTGATTTAGACAATAATGACAGTAATCCTGTCTATTCTTCTTATTCAAAAGACAGTGCATGGTTGATATATTTTAATCTCTCCAATTCTTTATGTACATATATCACTAGATTTATTACTAACTCTATATCCATTGGCAAATATAGGTAAAGATTCTTCTCGAACAAATTGTATACATATTCATATGGCAAGGCTCCTATCAAGACAAGAGCTCATATATTATATAACTGCAAATGGTATCAAAAGTTATGAAACCCTAAATGAGAGTTTTTCAAAGATATTCTCATATTCCTCAAATTTAATCATAGCACATTCTGCTTTCAAGAAGACATCACATAGGTTTATTTTTATACTCTTGTGTAGTTTTATGTTTTCTACTTTCTATTTTTCATTCTTTCTATTTCTTTAGTTCTTATTTAAGTAATTATCTTGTGTAGCTGCCATGGCCTACCACCACATACTGTATAATAAATTGTTGATTTGAAAAAAAACCTAATATTTCTACTATTGTAACAAGGAACAGGATACTAAACCTTCTGATATGAAAATAGATAATATTAAAAGGAAATCTCCTCTCTCTTCCAAGCTAAGCTCAAGAAATTTGTTAGTTTCTTCAAGTACTTCTTCAAGGCTATACCATGAGCATATGGAACTTAACAATAACTTATCTGATGTTGATCTTTGAGAACTCATTAACAGTTCTTAACTTTTCTACAAAAACAATACAAGTGATGAGGAACTAGTCAGCAAGATAGCTGACTCTAACAGTATAGAGAAATTACAATGTAGTACACATGAGAGCCCTGCCCTAAAGACAACATCTAAACCTTAAGGTAGGGATTCTCCTATTAATAACTCAAATAGTATTCTATAGGATACTCTTAACATCCAATTGCTATACAACATTAATCAGACTATAGATCAAGATACTTGGAATGGTGATTTCCATCTCATTTCTATTCATGGTTCAATGGAATACCTTGCATCTGATATTAAGAATATCAAAACTTCTCTTTGTTGAATGATGAACTACATTCTCAATAAAAAGGTTGAAAAAGGTAAAGTGAATGATTTAGACAACCTCAAAGGTGTAGTCAAAGAGGTATGAAATTTTATTTCAGTCTTTTATAATGTGGGTTGGAATGTACTAATTACTGACAGTAATGGTGGTTCCTCTAGAAACAAAGTTGTGGCTAAGTTTACACCAAAAATCAATATTTTGAATACTCTAAAAGGTAACAATGGCAAAAGTGTTGACAAGCCAGCAAGCATTAACAGGTTACCTTCTCTAATCTCTGTGAAGTCACCTAAGAAGGTCAATGAAATTACCAAATATTTCAAAATAAATAATCAATCAAAAGAAAGAATAAAGTCATATGCTCAAGTGACTGCTTCTTCAATTAACAACACTAGGAAAGTTCTTAAAATCAAAGTTCTCTAATTTATAGGCAAACAAAATTGAAAACATTCAAAGGATCATCAAAAGCAACATCAAACCAAAACCTAAACTCAACATGACAACCAAAGGGCCATTAAGAAAGCAAATCATTGTTCTCATAAACAGTGATAATAAAATTAAATTTGTAGCCAAGTCAAGTGCTCACATCAACAACATTAACCAAGCACTCAAAAATATCAAGTTGAATATCAAAGCTAATTTTGTTTGAACAGAACAAACAAGTATAGTAATCATTACTAACAAGATTGCCTCTCCTCTAGACCTTCAAACTATAGAGACCTATATCAAAAATGCCAATCAAATTGAAGCAGATAATGTCAAATCCCCATGTTTACCACAATTGAAATCCTATCTCAAGATCATAAGAATTCCATACATTATGAAAAACACAAATACTCCTTTATTCTTAGATGTAGTTGAAAGTATCATTAAGAATAACTATATTTTCAACAAT
>JAJOHK020002214.1:0-10026 GCA_022457215.2 Leucocoprinus gongylophorus
AGTAATTCATTTGTATAAATACTATAATAAGAATAGGATAAATACATGTCCTATATTAGATAGGAGCTAATATATGATTGGTTTCCAAGAAAATAGTAGAAAAACCATCAACACTGGTTATAAAAAATAAGAGACTTTCTAAGTGCTATGAAATCTCTACAGCTTAGTGTATGAAAAGATAAGTCAGGTAACCTACTTTTTGCTATGTCTACCATCTTATTGGATGTAGTTCTATCACATATCCTCTAATATCCACACTCTTCCAGTGCAGATAACATTATATTTCCAATCACCTATCAATCTAAGAACCAAACCCTGTATTTCTCATTAATTCAATGAAGTCTAAATGATAACTCCCACAGTACCTAACAATCCAGAGTATGTACAGCAGTAGAATATTATTAGATTATCACTTTCATATTTAAGAATATAGCTATCTGATAATTAACTTGAATTGTATCATACTCACACCTATTTATCTGAACTTCCATTATCCAAAATTATAACTATGTAATGCATAGGCTAGACATAACATTATTTATTGAAGCCAAGATTGAATTATCTTCACAATACTACTTCCAACTCTCTTCCAAAACTTGACTTGCTAAGTTATCTTTTTATTTATTCCAGATAAACTTAGTAAGTGCAAATTGCCTCTAACAAGTTCATACTTAAAGACAAAAATTTATAGAGTTATATGAAGTTCAAACAAGTATAAAAAATTATCCAAAAGAAAGCAAATATTAGAGTTCAAGATGTATTACATCTTGTTTTGACCACATGTTAGATATAGTTCACACCAGAGGACAAAAGTTTATGGAGTTGGCTTGAGAATGTATAGAGTATGTAAAACTCTGTGCTAGAAGCTTGATGATGCAAACTTGTCAGAACAACCTTGGCTTTAGCTTATGTGCTGTGCCATCTATCTATTGTTATAAGATAAAAGTATGAACAGACTTTAGGGTTAGGGTTAGGACAGAGATAAGATATAGTAGTAGTTATATTATTAGTCTATGACGAGAGAGAGAGAGCACATGACTGGGAAGTCACATGGCATGATGTTATAGGCCTAGAGAAGTCTAGAGTGGTCTAGAAGGACTTAGGGTCTAGAAGGATCAGGAAGAGTCTAGAGATGGAGTGATGTCAAGGGATATGGGTTCCTCATGGTGTACACATAGTGCACATATATATGATGGAGATTAAAGAAGTATAACATCAGGGCACATGGACATGGCATGGTGGTCTTGAGGTAGATGCATAGTGGATGAGTAATAGACATGAGGACAGTGCATGAACATTAGGGTAGGACAATGCATAGTCATAGCATGGACCATGGATACTTATATAAATAGTTAGTAGAATACTGTTGTGGTTCCCTGTTAAGTTCTCTTGTGAATGTACAACTCATATTCCCCACTAGATATCCCTACTGAGAGATTTACTTGTAGTGCTGCTATTGGACTTTGTGTCTAGTGGTTGCTACAACATCTATTATATAGCTGCAATTTTAGAGAATTAGACAGAGTCCAAAGTGAGGGTGAGTACTAATGTTGGTGTGTCACCATTAAATACTGGAGATTGAGTTCAATTTATCAAAGATGCTAGGGAGTTTCAGTACATAGTACTGAACAGAGGTTTTAGTGATAAAACACTAAAAGAGATTAGATAGGGGAATACTGCCATGGAAGGCCAAATTTAATAGGAGTATCTCTGTCATGGAAGACTGAATATCCAAATTGTTACATTATCACTATGAGAACATGTTTTCAGAATGGGTGAACTTAACATATAACACCATATCTGTTCCAACTTATAAATAATACCCTTTTTCTCTTCTGCACTTCCTAATTTCTTCTAGTATAGATCATAACTCTCTATTTCCCCTTGGATATCCTTGCTAGACCCTCACTATCCTCTAGTAGTTTTCATCTACTAAGTTTCCCAAGTCTAGTTCCAAAATATATGACTAGTATAGCTAATAGAAGTGCAGTACACAAGCTAAAGCTAAAGATCATTCCAATTTGTCTTCTACATTCTCAGATGATATACTAACATATTTAGACTTCTGAGATACCTTATTAGATCTCAGATAATAAGGTATGATGTTACAAACTTCATTCAGCTTGTATTTCCACAACTAGTGAACTGATTTTCACAAACTAAGTTGTGCTGAAAAGTCCTAAATAAGAACTTTCTGCATATATGTGGGATGTACAAAAGTAGCAACAAAAAACCAAGATATCAGGCCATCAGTAACTGTAAAAACTTTGTTGGCTAACATCTCATAAATAGCTAAATGGATTCATATAATTAAACAACTCAAAAGCCTTTTTTCTACCTACTTTGCATGATAGTGTTCACAGTTATGCTTTCAATAGCAGTAATCTATAGTCATTGCTAAAGTATACATATCTTGGAATGAGGTAGGTTTGCCTTGTTTTCAAATAGAAATCAGATTCTAGATCTAATTAAGGAACCACTAGTAATAGTAGTAACATAAGATATTATTTTCTAATTAGAAAACATAGTATATGAAGTCTACATTATAAGTGGAAATTTTGTTGCTAGGCTTCATACAGAGATTATCCAACATACTAGCTACTTTACTAATGAAGTCTGAGAGATCAAAATATTAATATAGCTTATTGACAAATAAGTTCTAGTTAGAGAGCCAGAGTGTTATGTCTTAAGACTCAGGGTTAAATCAAAAGAGTAAACCTTAGATTGGTTAATCACAAGAGAACTCAATAAAGTTCTTAGTACAATATATCTACCTATATATACTAATTAGTGATAGTCCATGCTCAACTATTTTTAGTTTGCTCTTTTACTGTTTCATGTGACTACTGTGACCAAATCACATGATGTGACTGATGTGTGACCATGTCATCATGATGTCACTTCTAGCTCTAACCCTAGGTCTAAAATAGAAAATAAATTAAAAGAAAAATTAAAAGAAAAATTAAAAGAAAATTGAGTCCAAGATTCACAAATCTGACACAGAGCCTACTTCAAACCAATTCTGAATGACTTCAGATAGATAGATCATCATGAAATTAATCTTTGCTATGTCTATATTAAATTATATAGAGTTTACACAAAAGTATAAATAATATTGGAAAATAAAATCATTAAGCTTGTCAAGCTTTCTATTACTAAAAGTATCAGTGATGCAAGCTTTAGTTCTCCTTGAATTAGAATTAGGACTGGAGGTTTGATTAGCATTAAGTGAATTCACAATATAACTGAGTTTATCAGCTAATTACTTATTAGTTAAATTATTGCTGTGTTGGAACTTTGACCATAAGTAAGTTGAAAAGTGAGAAAGATTAGATTTATTAGAAGCAGAATTAGTAGTAAGAGTATTCTTCCAATTAGAATTATTATCCACAATAACAATCTTAGACTAGAGATAGGTGAAACTGTCTGAATGTTACGATTGATGCCTCATGGAGTCAACATGGACATGGGTAAAGGATATGACGACAACAATCGGCTGTGCCATTGTAGTCTCAGTCAGCACCTCATGTAGTAGGAGCGATAGCCTAGTCTAGTTCTCATTTTCTTCTCATTGTTTCCTCATGTAACATACCTCATGGACTTGTCATGTTTCCTCTTCTCAGTTGTATATATAGCATAGATACACTCCTGTATCCTTATGCTTTACCACTTGCTATATATCCCTTAACTCCTCTCAAGTCTTTGCCTTAGTTGCAACCTGAGCTCTAGCTTAAGGTCATTACATTTGGTAAAGCGTCAACGAGCTCACCTTGCAAGAGAGGTGCAGTAGGACAAACCTACGAAAGAAACAAGACAGCGTTATCTGTCGAGGAATGAAACATGTGTAGTACAAACTACAGGAAGACAAGATGAGTTCAAGATGAACAAACAATATTGAGGTGTTGTTGGAATGACTAGGATCATTGCAGATCAACAAAGAAGCCTCAACAAGCGAATACGAACAGACAGACACAGAGATGTCAGTAGCACAACCAGCAACAGCAGCTGCAGCAGTCAGCGAGAACATTCAGGCAGGATTGCCGAAGAATATGGTACTGGACCCAGGATGGTTCAATGGAGACTGGTCAAAGTTTGAAGACTGGTGGAGGAAAATTAGACTATTCCTCAAGAGAAATAGAGTCAATGGAACAGACAATAGGATCACAGCGATCCTAGCTTGCCTCAGAGGAGGTGTAGCGGGAATATACGCACAGAAGAAGCTCGATGAGCTTGATGAAGACAACGACACCCAGGATTGGGACGAGTTTGTGAAAGAACTCAAGATGATGTTCAGTGACAAGTCCAAGGCAGCAGACACCAAATGGAAGATAGAGACATTCAAGCAGAGCAAAAGAAACACAGCAGACTTCATGATAGAGTTCAAAGCGTTAGCCATGAAGGCAGACACAAATGAGCTCCACGCCATCTTTTTGTTAAAGAAGAACGTACGACATGATATCATCAAAACAATATTGGGATACCCACCCATAGCAATGCCCAAGACACTCAAGAAGTGAAAAGTGGCAATTACATCTGTAGGACAAGGATATGAGTCCACAGAAGAACGACAGGATTACAAGATGGCCACAGGAACAACATATGGTGGTAGAGGACAACCAATGGACATTGGAAAGTCCAACGACAACTATAAGGATGGGAAGCCCAAATGCTTCAACTGTAACAAGTACAGACATATGGCAAAAGAGTGCCAAGTGGTAAAGAAAGAACACGAAACAAGGACATGTTTCAAATATGAGAAGAAAGGACATATCACCAAGAACTGCAAAGAAAAGCAGATGATGAAGAAATGCAAGATACAAGAAGAAGAATCAGACAAAGAAGACAAGAATGATAAGAAGCAGGGTTTTGGAGATGATCTCGAGTAGGCACGGTACGAGAGATCAAACATGTAAACTCCTCTGAAAAATATATTATTCCAAATCACAGAGCAAGCGGTGGAAAAAAGGAGTTAAACATGCAAGTGGACATCAAGACGAAAAATGGGAAAAAATTCAAAGTGAAGGCCCTAGTGGACTCAGGATGCACCCACACAGGAATAGACGAGTAACTGGTCAAGGAGAAGAGAATCCAAATGAAAGCAATCGACTTTTCTTTTGAAGTATTCAATGCAGACAAAACCAAGAACAGAGAAGTGACCAAGGTGGCACCTCTAGAAGTAGAAATCAACGGACACAAAGAAACACTGGAAGCTGTGGTAACAGACTTAAACGGAACAGATATGTTTTTGGGACATGACTGGCTGGTTAAACACAACCCAGAAGTCAATTGGAAGAACAGAACCATCAAGTTCACAAGGTGTCCAGGCAACTGTACAATGAAACACAAGGATATTCGGTTTAAAGCCAGAAAGAACAAGACAATGGAAACAACAAATATAGACAAAAAAGAGAAGGACAACAGCGAAATTGAAAAGGAACTGGATAAAACAAATCCAGAAGATCTACCAGATTATATTTGACCTTTTACGCATCTGTTCAATAAGAAGAAATTCGAGAAATTACCAGAAAGATGAGAATGGGACCACGAGATAAACTTAATAGAAGAAGCACCAAAGGAATTAAATGCCAAAGCCTATGTGATGACGCTAAAAGAAGAAGAAGCGTTAAATCAATGGCTGGATGAACAACTTAAAGCGGGACTCATTGTAGAGTCAAAGTCAAGATATGTGGCACACTGTTTTTATATCCCGAAAAAGGACGGTTCACTATGACTGGTTCAGGACTACAGAAAGTTGAATCAAGTCACGATAAAGGATAAAACGCCACTACCACTAATTGGAGAAGTAATTGACAAGTTCAAGGAGGCGAAATACTTCAACAAACTGGACTTAATCTGGGGATACAACAATGTACGGATTAAAGAAGGGGATGAATGGAAGGCTGTGCTTTTAACCAACAAAGGATTATTCGAACCGCAAGTAATGTATTTCAGACTATGCAACTCGCCGGGGACATTTCAACAGATGATGAATAGCATCTTTCGAGAACTATTGTACAAAGGAGTACTAGCCAACTATATGGACGACTTCGTTATCCCAGCAAGAACAATGGAAGAACTGGGGGAAAGGACAATCAGGTTCTTGAAGATAGTGGAGAAGCACAATTTGTGTTTCAAACGGTCTAAATGCGACTTCAACATGGAGGAAATCCCAATCCTAGGGGTTATTGTGGGCAAAGGACAGATCAAAATGGAACAAGAGAAGATCAAAGTGGTGAAAGAATGGAAAACACCCAGAAAAGTAAAAGACGTGGAGAGTTTCCTGGGCTTTGCAAATTTCTACAGACGCTTTATCCAAAACTTCAGCCATATCGCCAAACCACTAAACGAGTTGAAAGGCAAGAAGGAATGGAAATGGGAAAAAGAACATCAGAAGGCATTTGAAGAACTCAAGGAAAAGATTATAAGTCAACCGGTACTGGCTTTGCCAAAAAGAGAAGGAAAATTCAGGGTAGAAACGGATGCGTCAGGACATGCTATTGGAGGAGTACTTTCCCAAGAGCAAAAAGGGAAATGGAAACCCATTGCATTCTTATCAAGGATGATGCAACCAGCAGAACAGAACTACGAGATCTATGACAAGGAATTATTGGCAATTGTAGAAGCCCTGTCCAAATGGCGACAATATTTGCTGGACGTAGTGGAGACATTTGAAATATGAACGGATCACAAAAACCTGAAGTACTTTTGAGAGCCCCACAAGTTAAACGGACAACAGGCCAGATGGTACTTAAAGTTGCAAGATTACGACTTTATCCTACGACATATCCTGGGGAAAACAAATACAAAAGCAGATATTCTATCAAGAAAAGATCAGGTCGACACAAAAGAGGATAACAAAGACGTTCAACTGCTAAAGGACGAAATGTGGTCAAGAAAAATTGTGGGCAAAATCCGGATATTTGACAACAGGAAAGTAGTGGAAGAAATGGACATAATCAAAAGGATCAAGAAGAACAGAACCAGAGAGAAGAAAATTGTGCAAGCATTACAAAAGGAAGATGGATTAGCATGGGAAGAAGATGAAGTGGCATATATGGAAGGAAGAATATACATACCAAATAACAAGGACATCAAGGAAGAAATTCTGAAAGAACATCACGATCCAGCAGACGTCAGATACCCAGGACAACATAGGATGCAAGAACTAATCAAGAGGACATATTGGTGGCCAGGACTTAAAGAAGACATCAAGAAATATGTTCAAGGATGCATCAAGTGTCAACAGAACAAGGTGCAACATCAGAAAAGAGCAGGCAAACTCTACCCATTGGAAATTCCAGAAGGACCATGGCAAGACATCAGTATCAACATGATAGGTCTATTACCAAGATCAAACGAAATGGATGCCATACTAGTAATTGTGGATTGTTTCACAAAAATGATCAGACTAAAGGCGACGACAACAAATATATCATTAGAAGGAGTTGCCAAGATCTACAATACTGGGAACCAAAAGGAAACTGTCTACAGCATATCACCCTCAGACCGACGGACAGACAGAAAGAATCAACCAGGAAATAGGAACGTTCTTATAACACTACGTCAACTATCAGCAGGATGACTGAACGGAATGGTTAGCCACTGTAGAATTCACTTACAATGACAAGAAACATGCAACAATGGGGAAAACGCTATTCAAACTGAATTTTGGAAGACACCCTTGGAAAGGGGACCTCATGGTACAAATGGAGTTGCCATGAGTAGAGGAATTTGCAAAGAAGTTACAAGAAAGCTGGAAGCATGCAACACAAGTGATAGAAGAAAGCCAAAGGAATATGAAGAAACAGTTCAACAAAAGAAGAAGGAATCCTCAAGGTCTAAAGGTCGGAGAACACGTGTGGCTGGAGAACAAAAATATCCAGTCAAATCGACCCTCAAAAAAGTTAGACAATAAAAGATACGGACCTTTTAGAATCATAAAGGACATTGGCTTGGGAGCGTTTCAACTGGAGCTTCTGGAAAGCTGGATAATTCATAATGTCTTCAACAAGGATCTTTTAACATGATGTGTGGAGCCAAAGTTCAAAGGACAACACAAGGAACCAGCACCACCACCAACAATTATTAATGAAGAAGAAGAATACAAAGTGGAAGAAGTATGGAAGCACAGGAAACAAGGATGGGGAACACAGTACTTGGTGCACTGGAAAGAATACGGGGACGAACACGATCAATGGATAGCAGAAACAGTGTTGCCATATGCAAAACAGGTAGTTGAAGATTATTGGACGAGGCATTTGAGACGAATCCTATAAAGAGGGGGGATAAAATCCCACTTAGACAACTCAAGAAGTCACTTGAATTCTTAAAGCAACACAAAACCAACAATGTCTTTCCCCACTAACAACAACACTTTTGTTACAGCACCTACTTTCCCCAACCCATACATTTCATGAAAACTTAACAACATGGATCAGGCTCAAGTAATGAAGAGAGAGAGAGAATATTGGTCAAGGTTATACCACAAGACACTGAAGGAGATCGAGGCGATGATTGATGTTCAAAGGATGATAAAAAACATAAAGAAGATTGTGGAGGAAACCAGCACGATGGTTACGGAGATGGAGGGAACAGTCCTAATGGCCAGTATCAACAATCGAACTATGAATGCTACAAATATCATGCAAATAGCAGAAGATTTACGTTATTTGGTTCAAAGCAACATGGATGAGCGGGCATTTCAGGTACAAAGAATGCTAGCTGATGAACTGGACCACTACAAAGGGAAAGGCAATGAATACATGGAAGCCAATATCAAGGAGATCCAGAAGTTATATATGGCAGAAGAAAAGGAAGAAGAAAAAGGAACGATAGAAAATGAAGAGGTTATACTAGTCAGACTATACAAGACCTCATCAACAACATCATCTTCCACGACAAGTTTCATAACAGACAAAGTTGACAATCTCACCAAGTACATGAAATTTGTGAGGACTCCGTTGCAAACCAGGGTATTCCGACCACCTCCACATTATCAATCTCTCAGATCCAGAGGAGAACAAGATCTGGAATTTTGGAAAGAAGTAGCAATGGCATTCATGGACAGAAAAAGGAACACTGATATGGCACGAAATGGGTGTCAAATACCCATGTATCAAGGAGGTCCACCACACGAACCTTACTTCATAGCCATCGACAACAAGGATCAGATCATTATAGGCCCTAGCAAAAAGATAGTGGCCATGCATGTGGTAGGAGAGCTAGAGGTTCTGGTCTAATTCATGGGGACATGAAACCTGAAAAGGAGGTATTGTTACGATTGATGCCTCATGGAGTCAACATGGACATGGGTAAAGGGTATGACGACAACAATCGGCTGTGCCGTTGTAGTCTCAGTCAGCACCTCATGTAGTAGGAGCGATAGCCTAGCCTAGTCCTCATTTTCTCCTCATTGTTTCCTCATGGACTTGTCATGTTTCCTCTTCTCAGTTGTATATATAGCATAGATACACTCCTGTATCCTTATGCTTTACCACTTGCTATATATCCCTTAACTCCTCTCAAGTCTTTGTCTTAGTTGCAACCTGAGCTCTAGCTTAAGGTCATTACACTGAACAGGTTAAATTACACAGGTTGGAAACTGAGAAGATAATCAGCCTCTTTAATAAATCTATCTTGATAATTCTAAAGCATTTGGAGGATATTATCTAATGAGGTTTTTGTTAAAATGTGAAATAGTATTGAAAGATGTCCCAAGTGGTGGGACCAGAGTTGACTTTGAGTAGGTTGAGAAGTTATGGTGAAAGAAAGCTATTTGGACTTTTTGAAGTGTAATGAACTTTGGAAGGTTTGTAAGTAGAACTGTGACAGAGGTATTTAGCAGACAGAACTGCTTAGAAGCAACAGCAAACTTGGAAGTCTGATAATACTATCAGATACAGTTTATACCAAGAGGTAAAAGTCTATAGGGTTGACTCAAAGATATATAAAGTATGGAAACTTTATACAAGAGGCTCAGTAATGCAGACTTTGTTAGAACAACCTTGGCTTCAGCTTATGTACTGT
>JAJOHK020002215.1:0-10024 GCA_022457215.2 Leucocoprinus gongylophorus
ATTTTAAAGCCATAAATCAAGAATACATTTCTTTCTCTCTTATGTGTCTATAACAAACAGTAGTAAATACCACTTGTTAAATACTTTGTTATATAAAAAAGATTGTGATTCCCAATAAATAAAGATACAAAAGACATTGGGCTAGTGTAACTAACAAAAAGAGATCACAAGAACAGAATTTAATGCAATAAAAATAAAAGAGCCTTTCCTACTTCACATAACCCTACTCCTCCTCCTCCTCATCATCATCATCATTATCAAGGGAGAAAAACAGACTGCTTGAATGTAACAAATATGGCTAGCAGTATTATCAATCCAAAGCCTCATAGAAAGAACCATCAAGGTTAGTAGTTGATAGGGAAGCATCAAGAGCAAATACCAAGCATACAAGAGACTGGAAAAGAACCTGCACCGCATTCTGAGGAGAAAGGCCATTGAAATCAGAACAGGCGGTATGGGCAGTATCAAAAACCTCTTGCTGGGTCTCGAGATCATGAACAAGGCCACTATCAACCCAAAAAATAAGGTTAAGAGCATAATAGTCCTTGGCAACTAGGAGCTCTTTGGCAAACTCAGTTACTAAAGCATAGTAGTGAGAAGTAACAGCCTTGAGAGAAGCATTGGCAGCCTCCACACAGTTCCAAGTAGCGGCAAGGGTATGCAGTTGTAAGGACAGATCTAGAAACAGAGAAAAACATTAGCATAGCACAATCAAGTGACAGAAAATAGAGACCACTTATGGGTCTGACTAGCAAAAGAGGGTGCATGGAGTTGCTTAGCCCAAAATTGCCAGACTGCAGCTAGTTTTTGATGGGAGCAGTGAGAGATGTGCAAGGTAGCACACTCTTCACAGCTCTGGGAACCGTCAACTAGTTGGGAGCAGATGGTATGAGCAGCAGTAGCAGTGGTCCTTGGAAGTGGAGAACAAGGATGACAATGTTCAAAACCAGAGGCAATGCAGGAGAAACACTTTAGCTCCCCTGCTGGACCCTAGAAAGAAAATTATACAGAGATGATTAGCAATCAGCACTGGAAATCAAGGCTAGAACAGTTCTTACAAAGTTCTCTCAACAGAGTATGGAGAAGGGACCTGGCACAAGACAAGGAAGAGGACTCCCAGTAGAGAGGCCATGCGAAGATGACAGATTATGAGCTAGAAAATAAGATTAGAAAAGAAAAATGATCAGTAGAAGTAGAATGTACTCATAGACACTGGAGCAGAAGATTTCACCCTCTGCAAATGAAGCTAAGACTGGGAGTGTACCAGACAAGACAAGTGTTTGGCAAGAGGAGGCAGCAGCAAATCTGTGAGAAACACTGGACTAGAGCGACAAGAGAGTGGACAAAGCCCTGGTTATCTAGAAAGCAACAGAGGAATCACTAGGTCATTCTCAAGACTGGGCTCAGGACCAGGATCAGAAGAGGTAGATGTAGTAGGGACTAGAAAGGACCTGTTAGTACTTCTCAAAAAAGAGACCAAGAAAAAGAATACTTACCAATTGGGGTAGAAACCCTTCAGATTGGGGAGGAAAGAAGAACAAACAGAACTAAGGGGACAGAGCACGTAGAGCCTAAAGACCCTATGGACAAGTCAGAGCCATCAAAATCCAGCTGATCCTCAGTGAACTCATCCTCAGTGAACTCGCCCAGATCACTAAGAATTAAGTCAGAAGAAGGTACACTAAGAGAAGGCGTAGAGGAAGACTTTGTGAGCAAAGAAGTGGGATCACCAGCCAAAGCTCTTAAAAGAGCCGACACCTGGTTGATTTCAGCCAAGACCTTGCTCATAAGCGCATCGTTAGTGGCAGAGAAGGGCTATTGAAAGATGACCCCCATTCGATCTTATAGGACAGCCTGGTGGCGTATTAGATGTGAATGCTCAGCATCTGAGCTCATGATCAAAGAAAAGAACAAGTTCAGAAAAAAGAACAAACCTTCCTTTCTATTGAAAGGGAACTCTTTGGGTCAGCTGAAACTCTCGGGAAAAGGTTGAAGAAGGCCATCAGAATTTACCCAAAAAGTAGGGAAAAAAAGCCTGGAAGTGGCTAGTTGTTGTAGACACAAGCTCTTAGAGTTGGACAAGTGAATAAACCTTATACCGGGTTAATACAAGAGAACTCGATAAGGAGCTCCTACTCTATCTACCACTATATATACTAAACTGTCTTGGTCCGTGCTACAACATTATATGAAGTCCATGCTCTGCCCTCATGTCCTATTACTCATCCACATGTGTTTTCTATAAGGCCACCATGCTTCCTACATGTGCCCTGACATCATACCTTTAATCTCCGCTGTACATGTGCACACTATGTGTACACCATGAGGAACCTATGTCCCTTGATGTCATCTCCTAACCCTAATCCCTTCTGGACTCTTCCCAATCCTTCTAGACCCTAAGTCCTTCCAGACCGTTCTAGACTATATCACCTGACTAACCCTAACCTTATGTCCATTGTAGACTAATAATTAACTACTGTCCTATTCTTGTCTACTAACCCTAACCCTAAAGTCTGTCCACATCCTTGCACTATAACACTAGTGGGCTACAAAGAAAGATAAGCAAGGTACCCAATCCAATAGAGTTGGAGTTGGCAGGGTTCTGATTGTTGATCAGATTAGGGAAGGGAAGGAAAGCAATCATATGACTACAGGTCTGTACATGGGAAACTTGCTTAGGTAAGTACTACTGTTTAGTGCATCATGACTAAATAACACTATAGAATATGATTATGTAAACTCCAAGTGGTTGACCTTCCTGAGATGATGTGATCAATTTGTAAGCAGGCATGGAAATGATTTCTCTTCTCTATCTTATGATGGTTGTTGCTGTTTTTGGCTTAGGGTGGGAAAGCAGCTTACTAAGAGTGACAAGTAATATTGTTGTGCTAGAAATAAGCTGGTTGCTATTTTTAGATTACTAATCATTTGGTAACCAATCAGTGATAAGTCTTTTATAGTGTGAGAAGAAGTAGCTATTTTTGCTATCTTCTTAGTAATCAGCTGTGTGGTAGCTTATCTGCCACCAATAGCATTATTACCTCAAGTGATGGTGCTATTTTTGACATGTTTTGGCATGTATGCTAAAGGCACCTGACGAGTTTATAAAAGACAAAATGGCTATTGGGGGTAATTCCCCAACCATTGTGCTAGCTTCATCACAAAGTTGCTCCTCCCACCCTAACCCTAACCCTAACCCTCTAGCCAATCCTTTTGTCTATGGTTCACAAAGAACGTCAAGTACTGTTCTAACTCTTGGTTCATCCGTTCTGTCTGCCCATCTATTTGTAGGTGAAATACTGTCAACAACCTCATTTCTATCCCTAGCATCTTGTTCAATTCTTTCATCAACTCTGTTGCAAACTGGGGCCCTCTATCCAATACTATATTTTCCAGCAACCCATGCAACTTCCACACATTATCCCTAAATAACCTCGCTAATCTCTCCGCTGATGTTTCTTCTGTAGTTGCTACAAAATGCATTATCTTGGACAATCTATTGCAAACCACTAGAATTGCATCTTTCCCAGCTACTACTGGTAACTTCATGATGAAGTCTACTATTAGATATGTCCACAGTTTCTCTGGTACCTCACTCAGCTTCAACTTCCCCACTACTTCTTCTGTTCTGTTCTTCATTCTTTGGCACAAATCATACCCTTCCATATATCTTCCTACATCTCTCATTATTCCTGGCCACCAATAGTTCCTCATCACCAATTTTATCATCTTTCATCGCCCTCCATGTTCTGCTACTGGCATATCATGATGTAGCTGGATTATCTCTGACCTTAGCTCCACATTTTTTAGTATATATATTTTCCCTTCTTTTATCACCAGATCTCCTTCTATATTCCACTCCTCTCCTCTTAGTTCTTTCACTTTTGCCTTCTTCATCTTCTCTATCATTCTAACTACCTTCTTGTTCTTACTCCTAGCTTTTTTTATCTTTTCTACTATATCTACCTCAGGTCCTTCTATTACTACTTCTTCTAAACTATAAATCCAATTGTTCTTTATAAATACTTGATTGTCATTGTCTTTTTCTACTCCTACTTTCCAGTCCAATCACCTACTAAGTCCATCCACTTTCCCTATTTGTGTTCTTAGAACATGCTTTAGAGTGAAGTCAAATCTCAACAGGTAGAGTGCCCATCGGGCTTGTCTGTGATTCAACTTCTATGCCTTCATGAAATATTCCAGGTTCTTGTGATCTGTCCAGATCTCGAACTTGAAATGTGTGCCTTCCAACAGATGCCTCCAGTTTTCTAACCCTCTAATAATTGCTAGCATTTCCTTATTATGAATCTCATAATTCCTCTCCATCTCATTCAATGACTTGGATAGAAATGCCACTAGTCTCCATAATTTATCTTCACACTCTACCGATAACACTCCTCCTGTAGTATAATCTAACGCATCTACTTCCATTCTCATTTTTTTATCTAAATCTGATGCTGCTAACACCGGTTCTTTTGTAAACCTCTCCTTCAACTCCCTAAATGCCTCTTCTTGTCTTTCTGTCCAATCCCACTTCTGGTCTTTCTTTATCATATCATGTAAAAGCCTAGCTATGGATGCAAAGCCCTCAATGAATTGATGATAGTAGTTCACCAATCCTAAGAACTTCTGCACATCCTTGACACACTTGGGTGTCGGCTAGTCTAAGACACCTTTTACCTTCTCTTCTTCCATCTTTATTCCAACTGGTCTTATAACCACTCCTAAAAACTTTACTTCCCTAACCTTCCATTTATACTTCTCTAGCTTTATGTATAGATCGTTCTCCTCCAGCCTTTTTATTATTTCTGCCACTATTTCATCGTACCCTTCTTCCATCTCAGTCCCTACTATTATATTGTTTATAAAAGCTGCTACTTTTTCCATATTAATCAAGTCTCTGAGTAACTCATTCATTATTGCTTGGAAAGTTGCTGGTGAATTTGTCAGTCCAAAGAACATGACTATGGGTTCAAATGACCCCTCGGGCATTGTGAATGCTATCTTCCACTCATCTCCCTCCTTTATCTGTACATTGTTATACTCCTACCTCAGGTCCATTTTAGTAAATACCTTCTTTGTACCTATATTCTCTATTACATCTGATATTAATGGTAAGGGATAATTATTTTTAATAGTCCATTCATTTAAATATCTATAGTCCTGAACCATCCTCTTCTTACCATTCTTCTTTTCTACAGAAAACACAGATGCCATTTGAGGCAACTTTGAGAGTCTGATGTACCCTTTCCTCTCTTGATAACAGGTACACTTTCTCTTTCCTCAGCACAAACCCTTTCTTCATGTCTATTACATGATCCCAGATTTTCCTTGTGGGCATCCTTTCCAACTATTTCTTGCTGAATACTTTGATCTACTTATGGAATTGTTCTGGAACCAACTGTTATGGGACATTAAACACTAACAATTTTTTATTTTCTTTTATTTTTTCTGATTTTACTTTTCTTTTTCTTTTTCTTTATTTTATTTTTCTGAAAAGACAATGAAGAAGGCACGTGACAAGAAAGTTACATGACATGTCACATGGTGTGATGTCACAAGCCTAGAACATGATAGAAGGGTCTAGAAGATGATGTCAGAGCACATGGAATACACATGGTGGCCTTGAGTAGAACATGAGGCAGGAATGAGGATGAAGCATAGACATTAGGGTAGGGTTAAATAATGGTAGCACGGACCAAGCATGTTTTGTATATATAGGACTCTAATTTAGCAGAGACTCCTTGTCGAGTTCTCTTGTGAATTCCCCACTTGATACTTCCACTAAGAGGTTTACTCCTTGTGTGATCATTTGTCCTTGTAATAAGTGGTTATCACAACACCAACTTCTTGACCTCTGCTTCTGACTTTACTACTTCTTCTTCCTCATCCCAGATTTCCTATTCTTCAGCTACCCTCTATACTTCTATCATCCTTTCCCTCTTTGGTTTCTTTTTCTTTTGTTTTTCTGCCTTTTCTTCCCTTCTTTTTCCTGCTTCTTCTTTTGCCTCTTCCTGCTTCTGTTTTTGCCATCCTGGTTTTTTATGTTTTGGTCTCCATTGTGTCCCACATTCCTCTAGACATCTCATCATCTTAATGTTATGGAATGCTTTGGACACTAATCTTTTTCTTTTTCTTTTATCTATTTTTCCTGATTTTATATTTCTTTTCTTTTGAATTTCTTTTTCTTTTTCTTTTAGTAATGATGAAGAGGCACATGATATTGCAGTCACATGACAGGTCACATGATGTGATGTCATAGGCCTAGAATGTAGTAAAAGGATCTGAAAGATAATATCAGAGTATATGTATACAACATGGTGGCCTTGAGTAGGAAATGAGACAGACATGAGGATGTAGCATGGACCATGTGTATTCTGGATATATAGGACTCTAATTTAGCAGAGACTTCTTGTTGAGTTCTCTTGTAAACTTCCCACTTTATATTCTATTGAGAGATTTACTTGTTTGTATTATCATTTGTCATTGTAATAAGTAGTTGCCACAACACTTAACTTCTCTAGTCTTTCAGTCAATCTCAGGATTATGGCGAGCTAGTCATGGCATTCCTAAAATCACCGTCCACTTCTGTCCTTCAATTACATCTATCTCTGTTCTTTCTCTATGCCCTTGGTAGTAGATGTTTACCTCTACTGTATACTCGATTAGTCCCTTCTTATTGAGCGAACCATCCATATTTCTGACATACATGGGCCTGTCTAACTTTTTCAACTTAAACCCTTGCTTTCTTGCAAACTCTGAACTCATTACTAATCCTGTTGCACCACTGTCTAACAATGCTTCCACTGTAATTCCTTCTTATGTGTCAATTCTCTCCAACCCTATCTTCACTGTGACTTCTTTCAAGAGGTCCCCTTTGTTCAGATTGCATGTAGATATATTTTCTACTACTCTAGAGAGTATTGCAAATCTGTTACTATTTCTGAGATCTAGTTGGAACTTCCTAGACCTCCTTCCCTATTTAAATTACTGTTAGTGTCCTGATCCACCTCCATTCTTCTGTTCATTCCCATTCCTCTATTCCTACAATTTCTTGCCAAATGTCCAAATTCCCTGCATGCATAACAATTTCTATTTTCCCTTCTATCCACATCCATAGCATATAGGTTTCTTTGAGAAAACCCTGTCCTCTGTTGAGAGGTCATCATAGCTGCATTTGTCCTTTCTACATCTTCTATTGGACCAGGTTCTGTAGGAACCCACTGTTGAGGCATCTCCTGCCTCTTTGGCCAAATCTGAGGCCATGGCAATACTTGCCCAGGTGCCTCTTGATTGTTCAACCTTAGAGCTGGTGCCCCATTAGTCTCCTTCTTTCCTCTCAATCTCTCTTCTTCTCTTCTACTTTCCCTGTAATTTCTATCTAGGGTGATTGCCCTCTTGAACCAGTGCTCAATAGTGGCTGGTTAGTTCTCTGCTTTCATTAACTTCCTTCTAATACTCCCATTTATGCCCTATTTGAATTCTTCAATTAGTGGGCGTCCTTCATAACTGCTTTCTCTTGCTACTCTCTTAAAATCCTGCACAAACTCCTCTATTGTCCTTCCTCCTTGTTCAATCTTCTTCAGTTCTGCTACCTTTACTGACTTTTTATCTCCTCCTCTGAATTCTCTCCTTATTTCTGCCAAAAATTCCTCTGCTGTCTCAAATTCAATTTCTTCTGTATTTATTTCCTCCATAACATTTTTCTTCCAAATATCTGCTGATCCTCCCTGCACATAGAAGAGGATCCATTGGATCTGTTCTTCTACTGGTACATCCCTCAATCTCATCTTGATGTATAATCTGCATGCTCCTATGAACCTGGAAACCTTCAATGGTATCCTGTCAAAAGTTTGTGGTTTTGTCACCTCCATGGCCACTGCTACTACACCCCCTCCTCTTTTTACTACTCCTCCCACTTGTACTGTTAACACTGCTATCTACTTCTGAAGTTGCTGTATAATGGTGGAATAGCTGGGTTGACTCATGGTATATGGTGGTGGTGGTAATAGTGATAGTGATAGTAATGTGAGAGGTGGTGGGGTAAATAGTGGTGACTAGTGAGCTGAAAAAACCGATCCTGTACTGGACTCGGTCTCTGACTTGTACTCTGACTCTGAAATCTCTGTAAATGATAGTGGGCCCTTTTCTTGTCCCACCTACACTATCTACTAACTATTTATTTACTTCTCTACTAACTACTGCCCTAATAAATGCTTGACTAATATCCCTAAGAAGGGAATGCCTACTCTAGATAGGACTTGTAGGAAATCCCACTGTTCCTCTGCATGGACAGGCTACAAAGGAGCACTGCAGCATAAGGCTTCTATGCAGAAACTATCTAGCAATATTCACACAAGGTAGTATGTCTTACTATACCAGTGGGCTTTGGTACAATAAAACAACTAGGGTTCCCCCTCCTAGTTGGTATGTGTTATGGGATGCTTTGGACATGAATAATTTTTATTTTCCTTTTTCTTTTATTTTCTGACTTTATAGGAATTTTGTTTTCTTTTTCTTTTTCTTTTCTTTTGGGCGATGAAGAGGCACATGACAAGGAAGTCACATGACAGGTCACATGATGTGATGTCATAGGCCTAGAACATGGTGGAAGGATCTAGAAGATGACATCAGGGCACATAGAGTATGTATGGTGTCCTTGAGTAAGAAGTGAGGCAAACATGAGGTTGAAGCATGGATAATAGGGCAGGTCTAATTATTAGTAGCACGGACCATGAGACATTTGTATAAATAGGGCTCTAATTAAGAAGAGGCTCATTGTTGAGTTCTCTTGTAAAATTCCCACTTGATATCTGTCTTAAGAGATTTATTGCTTGTATGATCATTTGTCCTTATAATAAGTGGTTGTCACAACAGTATGTCCCTTAAGCCTAGGGTCCAGCTGTTCTTCTTGACAAGAAAGCTGTGTTGCTCACTGTTAAGAATGATGATAGAATGAGTTGGTGGGAGGGCTTGGTGTTGAGTGGTCCCAAGGAAAGGAAATCGAGTTCTAATGTTATAAACTCAAAACCTTAGAAGTTAGTTAAGAGAGTGAACTTTGTATTGGGTTAATACAAGAGAACTCAATAGAGAACTCTGTACAGGATTGTCTACCTTATATACAGATACCTAATGGTCTGTGTGAGCTATTTCTAGCCTACCCTAAACAACCATGTGTATTACATATTATATGACGCCATCCTTCCAGAACTTTCTACCTCCTTCCATATATCCTGTGACTTGTGACCATATTATCTGATGTGACCTGCTGTGTGACAGTGTGATCTTGTCACTCTAACCCTAACCCTAGTTTTAAAAATAGAATAAAAGAAAATAAATGAGAAAAGAAAATAAAAAAAATGTTAAGTCTACTTTCTTCATTCTTGACACTAAAGGCCTCATGTCTATCTCATGTCTACTCTGCAGTGACTGTGCAAGACTGTGCATCCTGCCCTAACATCTATGTATACTACATGTAGTAGCAATGTGGTGAACATGCTCCCTGATATCATTGTCTAGACTCTTCTAGATCACTCTAGGCCTATAACATCATCTTACATGACTTCCAGATCACGCGCCCTTTCTCCATTGTAGACTAATAATAATACTACTATCTATATCTGCTCTAAACCTAACACTAGCTAAAGTCTGTCCACATACTTGTTTTATAACATATAAGATATACAATAAGAAAATACTGGTAACAATGCAAATACTTGAAATATGATAGTATTTATTAGAAGAAGCAACAAACTCCATGGAGATCTAGACTGATTATTGGTACCAAGAAACTTGACTAACAACAAGCTCAATAGTTATTATACTTAACAAGGTTCAATTTTGTATTGAATCACTATCTAGATAAGTCTATAGGTAAATCAGATATACTATTTCATCAACTAGACTGGAGTTTTTGGAAGTTCAAACAATATAAGGTTTGATATTGGAAAGTAAACAACAAAGGCTTTTAACAGAGATATGATAGAAAATTTGATTTGGTCAACAAGAGAAACCAATGTCTAGG
>JAJOHK020002216.1:0-10022 GCA_022457215.2 Leucocoprinus gongylophorus
GATTTCTCTTGATCTAGAATATAAGCTTGCATTACATGATCAGCTAGTATATAGAATCTATTATAAGAATTTAGTTAAGGACTACTAGATTCTCTTTCTCTTTTAAATTGTTTGTAATGTTCAAATTATCTCTCTATATTTAATTCTTCTCCCTTGGCCCACTATTCCCCAATTCCTACAATTCTACATGTGATGGCCAAATCTCCCACAACTATAAAAATTTCTTCCCCTATTCACATCCATTGCATAAAGATTCCCTCTCATTCCTTCTCATTCCTTCTCTTATTTCTTCTTGTCCTTATAGGAGATTTCTGACTACCACTACATTTGTTCTTTCTACTTTTTTCATTGGAGTAAGCTTTGCCAGTGCCTGCTGTATCTCTTGTTTCCTAGACTATACTTGAGGTAGAAATATTTGTAGTCTGAATTCTTTTTGATTGTTTTCTATTCCCATCTGTCTTTGTTCTTTATTTCCACTTTCCTTTCTTTCCCTTAGTCTTTTTTTTCCTACTCTTCCTCCAATGTTTATCTAGATTAGTGGCATATTTATACTACTGTTTAATACTTATAGAAGGCCTTTCTGCCTCTATCAGTTTTCTTCTAATCATCTTGTTTATCTCTCTTTTGAATTCCTCCACCAATGTTCTTTTCTCATATCTACTATCTCTAGCTGCTCCTTGAAATTCCTACACAAATTTCTTCATTGTCCTTCCTTCTTATTCTATTCTTCTAAGTTCTGCTACTTTAACTGGCTCTTCATCTCATTCTCGAAATTCTTTCTTTAATTTTAACAAAATTCTTTTACTGACCCAAATTCTACTTCTTCCAATTCCAAAACTTCTAAAAAATTCTTCTTCTATACATCTGCCAATTCTTTCTGTACATATGATAGTATCTATTGGATCTGTTCTTTTATTGTTGCTCCTCTTATCTTTATCCATATAACTAGCATACTGTAATAAATTCTTCCATCCTACTAGTATCTTCATTAAACATCAGTGATTTGGCCATCTCTATGTTAGATTCTATGTTAGATTCTTCTTTTACTCTTTCTGCTCTTCCTACTACTCCTTCTACTATTAATGCTTAAATCTATGCCTATATTGCTGCTAATTATTGCTACTACTGCCTGATAATCTGATAGAGGTTGTGTTGACTTATAGTGGTATTGTTATTGTTGTAAGAGGGAGGGGAGTTGATAGGTGATAGTGATAGTGTTGGTAGTAAAGATATATAAACTGATAATGGAAAGAAACTTATACTGGCCTCACTCTTAGACTTGTATTCAGAGCTTGAAGCAATTGTTATAAGTGCTAGTGGGCCCTCTTTTTATTTTACCTTACACTATCTATTGACTACTTAAACTACTGACTACTACTTTAAGAAAATTGTAAACAATTTTGGTCTAAGAAGACTGTTTTACTTTAGGCAAAGTCTTAAGAATACTTGTTGTTCTCCTATGTATACTAGTTACAAAAGAACCAACAGCACAGGGCTGATAATTGAAAGAAGTAAAAACCACATTCACACAAGATTATTACATCTATTAAGCACCAGTAGACTTTGATGTAAACTAAATGCTTAAGCTTTCCCTATCTGACTAATATACTTCTTATGTCTAGAGCCTGGTAGTTCTTCTTAACTAAAGGCAGTATTGCCTTTGGTCAAGAATAATAGAAGAGTAAAAAATAAGAAGGGCCTGGTATTAGGTGGTCCTAAAAAGCTATTAAGTTCTAATATTATAATTTTAAGTTAGATAGAAGAATGACTTTAGATTAAGTAATTATAAAAGAACTTGATGGAGTTCTAAATACAAACTAGTCTATCTTATATACCACAGACTGTAGTCTATGTGCATACTACAACTACCCTATTCCAAATATATACTTTCTATAAGGCTAATATGTTGTTGTTATACTATATAATATTATTTGTTCCAGAACCTTCTATAACCTTCTCTATGTCATGTAATTATGTGACAGTTGTGACAGTGACAGTGATGTCATGCTAAAATCCTAACTCTAAATCATAAAATAAAATAGAAAAGAAATTAAAAGGAAAAAAAATGAGAAAATAAGATATAGTTTATAGTTTACAACTCTGACATAGTGTAGTGTACAGATCATAATGTATTAGTATAAATAGTGTACATTATAATAGTGGAAACTCTATTGAGTTTCTTTTATAAATTCTAATATGAGAGTGATAGAGATATATTAATTCTAAATAAGTTTGTATGTTTTTGTTATCACAGTATTAGTTGCTACAATAAATTTTAAACTTAGCTCAGATTACAACTTGGGCAAAAAATTACAAAAGGATAAGAATAAGTAAGACATCTTTGAGAAAACAATAAGTAAAAATGAGAAAAATATAAGAATGTCTTCTACTACTATATAAGACATTGACTGGTTATACATAAGAAAAGTATAAGATATATGTTACAAACTTCATTCAGCTTGTATCTCCACAACTAGTAGACTGATTTTCACAAACTAAGTTATTCTGTAAAGCCCTAAATAAGGGCTATCTACACATATACAGAATGTACAAAAGCAACAACAAATAACTGAGATATCAGGTCATCAGTAACTATAAAAGCTTTGTTTGCTAATATCTTATAAATGGCTGGATAGATTCATACAATTAAACTTGCATAGGAAAGTGTTCATTGAACCAATTCCAATAATATATAGTATATCTCATAGTAATAAGTATATATAGAGATACAAGCATATCAATATAGTAATATAATTAGTTACCTTCTAAAATTAGCCTAACAGCTGCTATAACAGATGACAGCTCCCATCAGATATGAGTTTGATCATATGATAGAAATAGCTTGTGCACAGACCATTACTCTTTTGTATATATATACTTCTATATCTGAGGATTTGATCTCAGACTTAACAACATCAATTTTCATCAATCTTTATCCTTTATTATCTGTATTGATCTTAATCATCATTATCATCATTATTGAACTTCTGAATCACTTCTAAATCTCTGAGAGTGTACCCAAGGTTCAGATATCACAAATAAGTGAGTAGCTCATTTTGTGATAATATAGTATAATAGAAGTCTTGGATGAAACAAGCTCTGACATATGTTCAAGCTAAGATAACCATAAAGTAAATATCTATAAAACATGAGGTAGGAATTATAATAATTAGGCTAGCTATTATAATATACTTACTAGCCTTATATACTAGAAGATGTTTTAAAATAATAAAAGACTCAAGTAGAAATAACTCTATATTGAGTGATGTTAATATCTCAAAGTTTATGTATGTCATAGAACGCTTTGGACCTAACATTTTATTTTATTTTATTTTTATTTTTCTTTTAGGATGATGAAGAAGGCACGTGACAAGGAAGTCACATGACAGGTCACATGATGTGACATCATAAGCCTAAAACTTAATGGAAGGGTCTGGAAGATGACATCAGGGCACCTGGAGTACACATAGTGGTCTTAAGTAGGACATAAGGCAGAAATAAGGATGAAGTATGGACATAAGGACAGGGTTATTTATTAGTAGCATGGACCATGAACCCTTTGTATAAATAGGACTCTAATTAAGAAGAGGCTCCTTGTCGAGTTCTCTTGTGAAATCCCACATTATACTTCTACTTTGAGGTTTACTTGTTAGTAAGATCATTTGTCCTTTGTGATAAGTGGTTGCCACGTTGACACTATTCTTGTTGTTATTAATTAGCTCTTCAAGCAGACTATATTCATTTTAATAGTAGATACTATCACCTTATATAAGCTAGTAAAGTTTTTATTGTTTATGTTTTTTCCAAGTACAGTATCCTATTTTATGTTACTTTTCACCTTTGAATATTATCTGAAAGGTAATAGTCAAATAGAGTATACCAACCAGACACTGAAACAGTATCTCTATGTTTACTATAACTACCAACAAAACAATTGGTCAGACCTTCTCCTACTTGCAGAATTTACTTACAATAATATATCTAGTGCTACCACTAGCATCTTCCCTTTCTTTGTAAATAAAGATTATTATTTGAACATCAATGTTTACTCTAAATATAATATTATCTTCTCTTATATCCATAACTTTGCTATGGATATTAATAACCTTCAAAACACCTTGAAAGCAAAAATATCTGCTATACAACAATAATACTAGTAGTCAGTAAATATATATATAGACTTCTAGTCCTAGATTTCAAGTAGAACAACAGATTTCTATAAAAGCTCAGTTTTTCTGTATTATGTGGCCTTATTAGAAAAATACCTAAAATCTTTTGAAATTATTAACCAAGCCAATATCCACTTGTTTACTATCTACTTCCTAAAATCCATATATACTATTAATCCAGTTTTCTATATGTTCATGCTCAAACCTACTACTTTCAAAAGCTTTTCTAGTCAATCCAAACCCTTTTTGTTAGAGTGACTAGACAAAGTTTGTAGAGTATGTAAAGTTATGATTTCTAGAGAATTCTAAGTTTTTATTACTTTAACTTACACAATACATGATTTATCTTTAGGGAATTCTAAGAAAATAGAAGAGAGTTTTCTGAAGACAACAGCTATTCTAAATACTCTAAATAGTCTATACCAATCAATCAGAATATTAGGTAGAATACTGCTGACCTAACCTCAAAATGATTACACCAAGTGGTTAGAAACCTAGACAAAATAATCTCAAATATTAACTAAATTGTAGAAAGCTTATTAAATGATAGTTGAAAAAAAATGATTGTAATTATCTTGAAAATAGTATGTAAGAAATTTTTAGTGGTAAAACAGGGATGTTAACTTGGCAAACCTCACAAGATTATCAATAATATTTGAAACTTATAAGTAGAGAAAGACAATAGGGTTTGAGACTTAATATTAGAATTTCTTAGAGTAAACTTAGACATTTTTTATTCTTCTTGTCTTTTATTATTCCTTTTTCAATTTATTTTATTATTATTATTTAGTTTTCTTATTTTCTTTTTTAGACTTAGCTAAGAGTATGATATAACATCATATATGATGGTTATAAATATTGCAAAGTATAATAAAAGTATAACATATATTATATATGTCATAATCACATAGTCATGTGACTTGGTAGAATATTATAAAAACTATGAGAAAAACTTAGTTATAGTTTTAGGGTAGGTTAAATATATACAAATCAGTCCTTAAGGATATATTTAACACTTAGGTTTAAGTTGTTATATATAATATAAAATATCTTAAATCATCAACTCAAAAATTGATCCAAGATATGTATATAAACTACTATACAAAGTTATTTGGTTAGGATACAAGGATATAGAAAAAGAATCTAAATAGCTACCTATCACAAAGCTTGCTCATATTCCAGAAGTAGTATTTGATTTCTATCTTACTTATTCTAACAAATCTTATTTGCTTCTATTATTATAATCTAGTCTCTGCTCTTGTATCTTTATTCATTTATTCTAACTACTTTCTTTTTAGACTAGCTTTCCATTTATTTTTCTTTGTTCAACTAAGTTCTTCTTTATATCTAAATTCTCATAAGTAGATAGTCAGGAGAAAGAGATACTATTACATACTAACCCAACATTATTCATTTTCTAGGATAGATAATAACTAACATATCTAACTTAAGTGTTCTCTTCTAACATAGATTATCTTTACATTCTAATCACTAATCACTTTATAGACAAGCTCTTTCCATTTTACAACAAACTTCATAGAGTTCTTGATAATAATTTCCTTAGTAACTAACAAACTCAGATTATACTCAGTTTCATTATTCTTAGAAAACCAAAATCTATATTGAAGAACAATAGTTACTATGTATGATTTCTTAGTCTGATAATCAACTTGGATTAAGTACTATACTTATCCTCTTATAATTTTAGAATTCTATCTCCTAAATTACAACTATATGACAATTAAGCTAGGCATAATATTGTCAAGATACTGTTAAGAGAGTGGTGTCAGAACAGAATAGATCTTGCTTTGAGTAGATAACTATAATTAGTTATATAAAAAGGGGTCAAATCAAGTATGGAAACTTATCTGGGAATAGATATAGATATTTATGAGGTTGGATAAAATATCTGGGTTGAAGATCAAACTTGAAGGTTTATCTATAGATAGGTGATATGATCTTGGATAATGACTTTAGTCTCAACTTATATGTTATGTCTACTATCTGTCACATAGCTGTAATTTCAGGTGGCAAGATACTAAAAAGAGATAAGAAAAGATATTAAGAAATTCTTAGTTGATTTCTATACTAAAGACTACAGAATATCTACTTGGTCTTAAATACTAAGTCTATAGTCAAAACTATAGCTAAAGACATAGTAGTGTAAGGAATAACTAAGAAGATGTTATGGAAATAGTTTCTAAGATATAAAATGACTGAAAGTTTAGATAATGAGTTGTTAGAAGATAAAATATAAAATAAAATACTGATCTATGTATGAACAATTATAGATGCAGAAATATACTTAGGTATTGTCACATCCCATTCCAACTACATATCCTGAAAATCAACTAAAACTGATATCTTTTTCTAGTATTGGCAATAATATGACTACTAAGTTAGCACTTATCTGACTACTGACTTAGTGACTACTCACTTACTGACTGACTTACTGACTGCTAACTGGCTTACTAACTGACTGACTGACTGAATATTGGTTAACTTACTAACTACTTTACTAACTACTGGAGTTCAAAATAAGAAACCACAGCATCTAGGATTCCTGCATGGTCCCCCACCATGGTACTGACTAGGCAGTACTCTGGTTAACTGCACAGATTGGACAGAATGTGATGCTTTTAGAGTCTTATAGCTGTAGATGCTTCTTTTGCCTAATACATATCTATAAGACCAAGTTATCAGCCTACTGCCTCAGTCCAGTCGAATGAATGAAGTTCCTGTTAGGTCAAACATTTAAGAGAAGGTTAATATAGACCTCTCATTATGCTTATTCCCGCTTTCTGACCAGTGTTCTAGCTAGTTGGCTGACAGCCTAGTACTCAGGCTACAGTTCAAATAGATTCACTGTATGCCAGTGAGGAATATAGCCATTCTGCATTGGGGAAGTACTCCATGATAGAGAGAGCACTAGAGTGGAAACTGCAAATGTAGGAACAAGATTTTTCATCCTAAACAGTATTTCTACAACAGATGACTTCAAAGAGGCAGATGCTCACCTATCTGCAGCATCAGTTCAGAAATGGACCTGAAGGGTTTGGAAAGGGCATCAGTCACAGTAAATTTCTGGCCAGAGTATTTCACATATGGGGATGAGTCAGACAAATGGCACTGGCTGGTGTACTTTAGGGTATCTAAGATCCTCTGGGTCAGGTTTGTAAGAACATGACCCTCCTCTGTTCTTCAACATAGTCATGTAAGATGGAGAAGCAAAACTCATCTCTCTACTTCTGATCTACAAAGAATTCACCTCCATCCATATTATGATTACAATTCATGAATAAGCCATCATAGCATTTCCACTATGACAACCCAGTCCACCTGATTTGGTACATGAGCAAAGCTTTATTTCAACTTAAGTCATATGTGTGAGACCAATATCATTGTTTCTAGCATGGATTCTGACTTAGAGGCATTCAGCCATAATCTAGCAGATAATAGCTTTGCACTATTGCCTGATCAGACAGGTGCAAATACCAAATATGTCATATGCAAGCCCACCTGCCTGAAAATTACATCCTCACAGTGATATCATCTCTGAATTATACAAGCCTGCCTTCCATGGTGGCCATTTTTCTTGTAACATATCTTATAGCAGTGCTACAACTCTCTGGGTATTCTGTCTTCCACAGCAGAGATACTCCTATTTAACTTGGTCTTCCATGACAGAGTTACTCCTGCCAGTATCTCAACACTGAAATCTCTACTCAGGGTAATAGGGGTTTTACCACTGAAACCCCAAGTATCTCCTATACTATCCATTTGTATATAAGACTAGTAGTTATACTATAATTTGCTAGTCTGATAATTGACAAAGATAACTCTTATTGAACTCGATCTCTAGTGTTCAATGGTGACACACTAATCAGCACTCACTCTTATCTCAGACTTCTTCCTATCATCTGAAGTTGTGACTATGTAGCAGACAGATGGCACAGCATATAAGCTGAAGCCAAGGTTGTTCCACAAGTCTGCTTATCTCCAAGTCCATTCTGTGGACTTCCACCCTGGTGTAAACCGTGCCTGACAAAATATCTAAATGAACAGTTCCTCTTGTACTAAGTTCAATTACCATTATAATAACACTCCATCAGTAGGGTAAAACTAACCTATCTCATGATAATCTAAATCCAGCTCACATTCTCTATTAGTAGGTGAACAATCCAACACTTACCAAATTCTGCTTCATGTCAAAGATGGAAGTAGTGAACTTTATTTATTTTCAGTCTCTTTTCTTATTTTCATTTTCCTTTTGATTTATTTGTTATTTTTCTATTTTTAGAACTTAGGGTGATGAGGTCATACTGTCACACAACATGTCACATCAGATGACATAGTCACAAGTCACATGATACATAGAAGGAGGTAGAAGGTTCTGGAAAGATAATGTCATATAATATGTGTGACATCTGTTGATCTTAAGGCTAACACATGGCTGTTTAGGGTAAGTTAGAAGTAGTTAACATGGACCATGTGGACTTAGTATATAAGGTAGACTATCTTGTACAGAGTTCTCTATTGAGTTCTCTCATGTAAACCCTATATAAGGTTCTTTCTCTTGATCAACTCTAAGATCCTGAGTTTGTAACACTTCAGTATGATAGGAAGAGCTGACATCAAAGGATCAAAAAGCAACATTGCTATGAATGCTTGGCTGCCACAAGCCAGTTATCCCTATGGTAACTTTTCTGGCATCTCTAGCCTCAAATTCTGAGAGACTAAAGGATCAATAGGCTACACTTTCATGGTTTGTATTCACACCAAAAATCAAAATCAAGGGGACTTGTACCCTTTTGTTCTACTCGAGATTTCTGTTCTCAATGAGTCTCCCTTAGGACACCTGCATTATCTTTTAACAGATGTGCTGCCCTTGCCAAACTTCCCACCTGACAATGTCTTCAACCTGGATTGGCCTATCAAAAGACCTTGAAGCCAAAAGATGGAACTGTTAATCCCAGCTCCACCTCACTGAATAAGTAAAAAGACGATAAAGATAGTGGTATTTCAATGGCGCCAGAGCTCCCACTTATTCTACACCCTCTATGTCTTTTTACAATGTCAAACTAGAGTCAAGCTCAACAGAGTCTTCTTTCCCCACTGATTCTGCCAAGCCCATTCCCTTGGCTGTAGTTTCGCTAGATAGTAGATAGGAACAGTAAGAATCTCGTTAATCCATTCATGCGTGTCACTAATTAGATGACGAGGCATTTGGCTACCTTAAGAGAGTCATAGTTACTCCCGCCATTTACCCACCACTATATAGTTTGTGTTTTACATTCTTATACAATGAAGACAATAGGGTGGCTAAACCCTAGCCGTTCATACAAAAAGGTGTGAGTGTACATTCTCCAGCAATACATAGTTCTACCCTAAAGTATATGACATAGTTGTTTGTTTGTTCTAGTTTCTCTACTATCTCTATGTCACATGACCCCATTGTTGTTGTTGTTTTTTATTCCTATTTTCTATACTGTAACAAGCAAACTAGTGCTAAGACACGGTGGGCGTTCGAAGTAATTACGCCCCCTCCACAGGGTGGTATCTACATTTCTAAGATAAAATCAAATAGTCGTTCAGAGGTATGATGTGGAGATGTCTGGTTGAGGAGAATGTTAGAGCGGGTCAGGACATGACCCCATTATATAAGAGAAAGAGAAATAGAAGGGAAATGAAAATGAAAAAGGCTACCAAGGCACATGGTTAGACACTGGAAGAGTCAGAGTGAATTTGAGATAGGGAGACTGGAAAATGAAGAAATATTAGCAAGGTTACCCAGACTTTGGAAATGGACTTGAATGCAAGCAACAGATCCACATCCCACTGATTTCACTTGGT
>JAJOHK020002217.1:0-10021 GCA_022457215.2 Leucocoprinus gongylophorus
CATCTCGGAGCACTCATCATCTAAGGGCAATGCCCTCGCCCCCTCGATGTCCTCAGACTTACATTTGAGTCAACTTTGAGTACTGCTCTTGGTTTCACTTTGATCCCACACTGGTAGAACTCTACATCATCCTTCATTAGTTCACATGATGGAAGATGACCAAACCATTGGTTGTAAGAATGTAGATGCTAGTACTCATATCAGCAAAGCCTTAATGTCATTTTGGAACCCCATTCATATTGAAGATAGGTGAAAGGAAACTGCTCTGAGATCCAAAAATATTGCACTCTATCTGAGATTACAAAATACTTGTTAGCTATAAGAAACATATATGGGTCACTCAAGTAGTCTTAAATTGCAAAGAGTCTTGTGTCATGATATGCTTGAACACTATATATTTTCTTTTTCTTTTCTTGGATGATGAAGAGGCATGTGACCACAGTCACATGATGCATCACATGATGTAATATCATAGGTTTGGAATAAAGTAGAAAAAACTAGAACAATAACATTAGAGAATATGTTTGCTTTGTAGTAATAGTATAGTAGACTTATGGACAACATGTGTATATTAGGGCAGGATTATTTATCATTAGCATAGACCATGCATGTATAGTATAAATAAATAAAGTAGCAATTCATTAGGAACTCCTTGTTAAGTTCTCTTATGACCCTTATAAGATACTTTATCTTTAAGTTGTTATAACTTAGGCTTTGAGTTAAGCAAAAGACACACTCTTGTATTGAGTAACACAAGAGAACTCAATAGAGTTCCTAAGTACAAACATTTACCTTATATACCAACTACTGATGGTCCATGCTACACTCCTTTAGCTCTATCCTAATAACTATGTGTTTGTCTTGAGGTCAACATGTATTAACTATATTATATGATGTCATCTTCTCTAGAACCTTCTATATTGTTGCATTGCATTATGTGAGTATGTAACTTGTGTGACTGTGACATGTCACATTTTTGTCTTTGCCTTTTTTTTTTTTTTAATTCAACAATTTATTATATGGTATATGGTGGTAGTGTTGTAGACTCCAAACCTTAGAGCTGGTTCAGAGACTAAACCTTATACCGGGTTGATACAAGAGAACTCAATAAGGAGCTCCTACTCTATCTACCACTATATATACTACTCTGTCCTAGTCTGTACTACAACATTATATAACTGACCCTAAAGTCCATGCTCTGTTCTCATGTCTTATTACTCATCCACATGTGTTTTCCATAAGGCCACCATGCTTCCTACATATGCCCTGACATCATACCCTCATTGTCCTACATTATCACTCTTCATCTCCATCGTACATGCATATACCATGAGAAACCCTTGTCCCTTGACGTCACTCCTAGCCCTAACTCCTATTCTAGACTCTTCCCGATCCTTCTAGACCCTAAGTCCTTCCAGACCGCTCTAGACTCTATCACATGACTTCCAGGTCATATGCCCATCTCCTAACTCTTTGTCCATTATAGACTAATAATTACTTAAGGTCCTAACCCTAACCCTAGTCCAAAGTCTGTCCATACTCTCGTACTATAACAGGTAGACTGTGATAGTTACTTCGTAACTACATACAGGAGAAGCAAACTAACAGGGAGCTAAAATGAAAAGAGAAAAGAAAAAGAGAAAAACTAATTGAAAAAGAAGAAAAGAAAATACAAAACCAAGTTCTACTTGGCAAAATACATTAACTGTCTGCAAATGCAAAAGCATTAGGATTGAAGATCAAGAACATAATGAAATGGTTCAAAGAATCTCTTCTTGGGTTCCAATAACCATTAAATCTCTTGTACTCATAGAGAATGTGCCTTCTTGATTCAATAGGATAATCATTGCAAGAACATTTAAAGTTCTTGTTGGAGAAGAATCTTAACCAATATTCTTTGTCTTTGCCTTTGGTTGACAATAAAAAATAAAAAATAAAATAAACTAAGTCTATTATTTTCAACTCTGACATAAGTTTACTGAGTAGTTTATTAGTCATTTTTAGACTAGTGGTCACCACAATATCTTGTGGGAATTACAAGAGAACTTGATAAGATGTCTTTGATATATTTCTATAATATATACTACTTGTATAAGTTCTATTCTAAACTACATATAATATCTTTAAGTCTAACATGCTTACACTACAAGAATGATATATTATAGCTATGTGTTACATCCTAATTTAGTCATATTTATTTCAACTTATGGATAATGCCTTTTTTCTCATCTACACTCTTTGATGTTACAAACTTAAGACCAAAGAGTTAGTTAAAACAAAAAACTTTGAATTAGGTTAATCATAAGAGAACTTGATAGAATTCTGAGTACAAAACTGTCTATCTTATATATACTAGACTACTAGTCCATACTATACTTCCATTAGTCTACCCTAAAGGACCATGTGTTATCCTTAAGATTAACATGTGTAGAACATGTTATATAATATTATCTTTCAAGATCTTCTATAATATTCTATGTTCTATATAATTGTGTGACTTTGTAACTGTGATAATATTTTTCTTGTGTGACACAAAGTCATGCTATATAACAGTTTGTGCCAGTTTTATGTAATGTTATACTAACTTCTAACTTTAAGTCTGAAAAATAAAATAAAATAAAACAAAAATAAAAATGAGAAAGAAAATGAAAATAAAATAGAGTCTATTGTTTGCAACTCTGACATTTGATCTCTTCTAGTACAGATTACATCTCCAAATATCCTCATTGGATCTTTAACAACTTTATAGATCTTTATTCTAGATATCTAAGAATTACTAGAATTAGAGTAATACTTAGTAGTCTTTATCTCTAAATAACTCTATTACTAACTTCTAGTGTTATATTCTAAACTCCAAAACATGTCCAAGACATGTTTGACTTCAATATGACATTAAATCCCCATGGTTATTTTGCTTTATTTGAGTCAAAATCTATAGTTATCTTTATCTGTTTCTATTGTTTAATTATTTTCTTTAAATTCTACAAATTTACTTAGACTTTACATGGAGTTTTCCCCTTTCCAAATCTAAACTTCTATATAGTGTTTCACTACTAAAACACTCACTCAGAGATCTGTTTTCATTACTCCTTTTATTATTTTATGTATTTAAGGCTGATGATTACTTTGTAATAGCTAGTCTGATAGACAACTAAAGTTGATACTAAATCTCTAGTATTAATAGTAATATACTTTACTCCTCTTCTTAAAACTCCTTACAAGACCATCCTCTAAGATTGCAACCATGTGGCTCATAGGAGGCATAATATATAAGTTGAGGCCAAGGTCGTTTTGACAAGTCCATATTACCAAGCTTATCACATGAAGTTTTTACACTCTATACATATCCAAGCCAACTTCACAGACTTTTACCTTTAAGTACAAACTATACCTAATAGTTAGCAACAATATATCTTCCATCTTCTAGTAGACTTGTCTACTAGTTATATCCTGAGTGTATTTTTCAAAATATGTAATTTGTATAACTTGTAGAAAAATAGTATATAAGCTAAAGCTCAAGATTATTTTGACTTCTATATTCTATATACTCAAATAATATATAGCTTACTCATTTAGAATTCTAAGAGCCTATTATTAGATCTCAGATAATAAAGTATAAACTACATTTAACAAATAGTTATTTAATACTATAAGCTTTCTGTAGGATTTAGATTAGGTTGTATAATAGATTTTATTTCAAAGAAGGCTTATTTCATCTCTACTCACCATATAGTCACTATAGAGAACACTACAAAGCACTTTCTGTATTATGTTTGGAAGCTTTATAGTCTTTTTACTTAAGATTAAAGACTGCAGTTTATTACACTCTTTATCAAAGAGCTCTATAGACTGTTTGGAGTTGAAATTGCATTATTTACATCCTGGCACTCACAAATAAATAGATAAACTATTATGATGCAGTTGAGTAGTGACATTTTTCTTTTCCTTTTATCTATTTTTCTTGATTTTATATTGGACTTTTACTTTTACTTTTCTTTTTACTTTTCTTTTTATTGATGATGAAGAGGCATGTGACTGTGGTCACATGACAAATCACATGATGTGAGGTCATAGGCCTAGAAGTAAACTAGAGTGGTCTAGATAGATGACATCAAGAAGCATATTAACAGCATGTCTATCTTATAGTATATACATGGTGTACTCATGAATGATATATGGACTTTAGGGTAGGGCAGATGTTATGTAGCACAGACCATATGTAATTTATATAAATAGGATAGTAATATAACAGAAACTCCTTGTTGAGTTCTCTTGTGATCCCTATCTGATATTTCGCTGAGAGATTTATTACTTGTATTACTATTGGTTATTATAATTAGTAGTTGCCACAATATAAATTAAAAAAATAAACTAGAAGCTAGAATAGTATATCTAGATATTTGTCATAAATAACAAACAACTAGTAAGATCTTCTATTATTAGTAGAGTTTTAATATAATAAGTATATACACTTCTCTACACAACAACTACCATTTCTTCTTGACTACCATAGATATTAGAGTTGAAAACAATAAACTTGGTTTATTTTATTTTTCTATCTTATTTTTATTTTTATTTTATTTTCTTATTTTGAACTTAAGATTAGGGTTTAGTGTGTGATGTTACAACTGTCACACATGTCACTGTCACATGATCATATAACATATGAAAGAATATTAAAAGTTTTGGAACAATAATATTATATAGCATATTTACTACATATTAATCTTATGGATAATATATTGTTATTATATACTTGAACTCTTGGATTTTATTTTGATTTTATTTTATTTCTTAAATGATAAAAAGACATATAACTGCTGTCATATGATACATTATATGATACTATGTCATAAGCCTAGAATGTAAAAGAAAAGGCTAGAAGAATGATGTTAAGATATATGTTTATAACATATTTGTCTTATAGTATATATATAGTGTAGGAATACATTAGGAACTCTTTGTTAAGTTTTCTTGTAATTCCTATAAGATTCTTATCTTATAAAACTACTTAGTATACTATTGACTATCTTAATTAGTAGTTACTATAACATGCATGATTTTTATAGTAGGTTAGTATTAGTCTTGCATAGACTACTAGATAGTATATATAAGATAGATATTTTATACTATGAACTTAATTGAATTTTCTTATATAAACTCTATATAAGATTCTTGACTAATTACTAAGTCTTGAATTGTAATAATAGATGAGATTTGAGTTTTACCAGAAAAGATCTAAATTAGAAGTGTTTCTATTACATACTCATTCAAACACATCTGATCTATTTGACTTTATTATAGATAATACTTATATAAGCTTCACTTCACCCAAAACATCTGTAAAAGTAAATATCTTTTTTTAGTCTATATACTACTTCCAATATAGATCTACCTAGTTCTCTCTCATGTTTGATCACTCTATTACTAATTACATGGCTTCTTATAATCTCTATAAAACTCTAGACTTGATTTTCAAGGACTTTAGTATATCTAGAGTAATTATCTATCTTCTCTGATCCTCAGATAGTCTGAATATTTAAGACACTTAGATACTTTGTAGTCTTTCAGCTTGAAAATCAACTAGTATAGTATACTGTTCTAAATACTCATGCTTAGAAGTCTGACTTTCTTCATACTCTACTTTCTATTAATATTTTCTTCCTAAATATAACCATTATAATATACAGAGACATAGTATATTTGCTGAAGCTAAGATCACTTAGGATCTACATCTGCATATATTAGATAATATTCCTATACTCTTCTGATGACTTCTATAATTTTTCTATAAATGGTTTCCTCTTCTAAACATATTCCTTATTTAATAGTTTTAAATTTTACTAACTGTATGAAGTTGATATTATGTCATATACAAGTCCACTCATCCAGAAACTACATCTCTGCAGTGAAGTCACCTCAAAAACATACAAGCCTGCCTTCCATAGCAACCACCTTTCTTGCAACACATCTTATGGCAGTGCTGCAACTATCTGGGTATTCCATCTTCTATGGCAGAGATACTCCTATTCAACTTGGTCTTCCATGATGGAGTTACTCCTGTCAGTGTCTCAATACTGAAACCTCTGCTCAGGGAAATAGGAGTTTTACCACTGAAACCCCAAGCATCTCCTATACTTTCTGTTTGTATATAAGACTAGTAGTTACACTGTAATTTACTAGTCTGATAATCAACAAAGATAATCTCTTATTGAATTCAATCTCTGGTATTTCAACGGTGACACACCAATCAGCACTCACTCCCATCTCAGATTTCTTCCATCATCTGAAGTTGTGACTACATGGCAGACAGATGGTGTAGCACATAAGCTGAAGCCAAGGTCATTCCACAAGTCCACTCATCTCTGAGTCCATTCTGTAGACTTCCACCCCAGTGTGAACCATACCTGACATATTAGAAGAGACTAGATCTATTATTTATAAATTTCAAAAGAATGTGGTTAAGTACTACAACCAGAGATATATCTCTGCTCTAGTTATTACAAATAAGCTACTCACTGGTTGTGATACTTGAACTGAATAGTGTTCCAGAGGTTCAGTATAAGAATGTAATGATGTCAGATGATGAAAAGTATTAACAAGAATAATTGATGTTATTAAGTCTGAGGTCTAGTTCTCAGACACAAAGGTATATATACAAAAGAGTGATAGTTGGTGTGTAAGCTGTTGCCATCACATGATCAAAACTTGTATCTGATGGGAGCTGTCATCTGTCATAGCTGTTATAACTCAAAGACCTTAGGGTTGGTTAATGGAAAGAACCTTGTATTGGGTTAACACAAGAGAACTCTGTACAAGATTGTCTATCTTATATACAAATACCTAATGGTCTGTGCAAGCTATTTCTAGCCTACCCTAAACAACCATGTGTATGCCTTAAGGTCAACATGTGTTTCACACATTGTATGACATCATTGTTCCAGAACCTTCTATCTTCTCCATGCATCATGTGACTTTGTGATTGTGTTCTCTGCTGTGACCTGCTGTGTGACAGCATGATCTTGTCACTCTAACCCTAACTCTGATTCTAAAAATAGAATAAAAGAAAATAAATCAAAAAGAAAATAAAAGTGAGAGGAAAATGAAAAAATACTAAGTCCACTCCTTTTGTTCTTGACAATAGCAGCTGTTAGGCTAATTTTAAAAGATAACTAATTATGTTACTACATTAATATGCTTGTATCTCTGCCAATACTAATTGCTTTGAGATGCATTATATATCATTGTAAACAGATTGATGAGCACTTTTCAAAGCAAGTTTAATCATGTAAATCTATTCAGCTGTTCATGAGATATTAGCAGACAAAGCTTTTATAGCTACTGATGGCCTGATATCTTAGTCATTCATTGTCACTTTTGTACATCCCATATATGTGCAGATAGCCCTCATTTGGAGCTTTACAGAACAACTTATTTTGTAAAAATTGGTCTACTGGTTGTGGAGATATGAGCTGAATGAAGTTTGTAATACTAGTATTTTACTCTGGTAATAAGATATTTTTAGACTTTTTGGACATTTATACAACATACTATCTCAAGCTTTTCCTTACTTTGTGTAGGCTATATTCCATATTTCTAGTAGTTATACATAACTTTTATTATAGTCTCTACTAACTTTATTTCTAGAAAATACTCTAGTCTTTTCCCAAACCTAGTTATTATTAATAGAGAAGAAGAGTGGAAGATGAAGAAAATCTTGGATAGCTACTGGCATTGCAGAAGATACCAGTACTTGATCAAGTAAAAAGATTTTGGCCTAGAAGCAAACTTATAGGAAAATACTACAGATATTTTTATATCTGATTGAGTAGCCAAATTTCACTGTCTTAACTTTATAGCTCTAAGATTCATTTATTTAGTAGACTTCTGGAGTATCAACTTTTAACTAATGCTACTTCAAGTTATAGCAATTTGGAGAAAGAAAGTGAATATAAGAAAACTTGTGTTATAGAACACTTTGGACACTAACATTTTTCTTGATTTTATATTTCTTTTCTTTTGAATTTTTCTTTTTACTGATGATGAAGAGGCACATGACATTGTAGTCACATGACAGGTCACATGATGTAACATTATAGACCCAGAACATGGTAAAAGGATTTAGAAGATGATGTCAGAGCACATGGTATACACATGGTGGCCTTGAGTAAAACATGAGACGGATATGAGGTAGTAGCATGAACTAACCTGTAACAGTATAAATAGGACTCTAATTTAGCAGAAGCTCCTTGTTGAGTTCTCTTGTGCTTTTCCCCATTTAATTGCTTAACTAAAAGCTTTACTGTTTGTGTTATCATTGGACCTTATATCTAGTGGTTGTCATAACAACTTGCTATCTTACTAAAATTTAAGTTTGTAATATTACTAAGATTTATTATCAACTCTACAAACTTTATGTCCTCAAGTCTTCAACTATGACTTTGTTGTAATACTATAGACCTATATCTGTTTCTCCTTAGTTATCAACTTACTTTCTCTAATACCAAACCAATAAACTCTTGTTATTTAGCAATATTTGAAATCTTTCAATTAAAGTTTCTAACTACTTGTATCTATTATTCTGTAACTATATTACTAAATAATCTGTCTGATAATATGTCTAATAAGAATAAACCTTATAAGTATTTAAGATAATGTTTATCTTTAGAAAATTTCATTCTGTTCTCTTAGGATTTTTGAAGATTATAAAGTATGTATAACTCTATAGACTTAATCTAATTGTTATAATCTCAAGATCTTAGGGTTAGTCAAAAAAGCAAACCTTATATTAGAATTAACATAAGAAAACTTGATGGAGTTTCTAGGGACAAAATATTTATCTTATATACTAACAACTATTGGTCTATGCTCTACTACTTTAGCCTACCCTAATAACTATGTGTTATCCTTAAGGTCAACATGTATTAAAACATACTATATAATATTATTATTCTCAAATTTTCTTATGACTACATGATTGTGTGATCGTGACTGTGATAGCATCATGTGACTAGTTTGTAACAGTTATTACCATGATATCATGCTGAATCCTGACCCTAAATAAAAAGAGATGTGAAATAAAAATAAAAAGATAATAGAAAGAGAACATAAAATAAAATAGAATCTATCATTTATAATTCTAACATAATGTATGATAAACCTTGATTTTCCTACAAAGATAGATAAAAAGTAATAGATTCATTTACCCAGTGAATCAATGGATTGTATTATATAAGCTAGTTATATCTAAGAACCAAAGAGTAGGAAAAATTAAGTAAGGAGATATAAAAGTCTAGATTTATACATTTACCAGAAGAAAAGATTATAGATATAGAAACAACTTCAAAAATAGTACTATTTGATAAGCTGTTAAACAAACTATATCTTAGAATACAAGGTTTTTAGTAATAGGAAATACTATAAACAGAACTTACAAAAGACTAGCTATAGAAAAAGAGCACTCATAAGTATAGCCAGAATCTCTACAAATGTTCAAACAGTAAAATAGGATAGAAACACAAGTTATCAGAAGCCAGAGGAGCCAGAAATAGGCTTGTAAGTAGAGATAGTTAGTAAAAAAAGAAGGAAATTGATATTTGTAAGCAGAAAAAAACTATTAGACTAGTGTTAGGCAGAAAATGGAGAGAAGATCATATGCTTTCAAGACTTCAGAAGAGTTTTTCATTGTTTCAAGTTACATTTTCTAGTTACATTTTTTATATTTTTAGAATAATATATAAACTATAAGTAGAGAGGAGAAAAGAGAGAACCTCTATCTAAAAACCTCTACTTGTGAGTGGTTTAATCACTATTTCTTGAGTAAGTGTCATTAGTACCAAACTATCACCTTTGAAACAAGTTTTGGAAAGTTTTAGTAGCCTGGAAAAGGCTAGTAAGGTATTAGTTATTAGTTGAAAGGTTTGACTTAAGAGATATCTTTAGAATGCATCACCTAGAATGAATAGTATTATTTTAGGCTCTCAAGGAGCTATTCAATCTATTTACTAGATTTTTCAAAGGA
>JAJOHK020002218.1:0-10018 GCA_022457215.2 Leucocoprinus gongylophorus
GTAAAGGATAATTATTTTTTATCATTCATTCATTTAAATACCAATAGTTTTGAACCATCTGCTTCTTCCCATCCTTCTTTCCTACAAAAAACACTGGTGCTATTTGAGGCAACTTTGAGAGTCTGATGTACCTCTTTCTCAGTTGTTCTTTGATGAACTCCCATACTTCTCCTCTCTCTTCTCTTGACAATGGGTAGACCTTCCTCTTTCTCGGTACAAACCCCTCTTTTACCTCTATCCCACACCTTCCTTGTTAGCATTCTCTCTAATTGTTTCTTCCCAAATACTTTTATCTACTTGTGAAATTTTTCTGGCACTAACTTTTTTACTTCTGTCTCTGATCTTACTGCCTTCTCTTCTTCATTCCAGATTTCCCACTTCTCTACTATTCTCTTTACTTCCACTGTTTTTCCTTTTCCTCCCATTTTCTTCCTGCTTCCTCTTTTGCTTCTTTCTCCTTCTGTTTTTTCCATTCCGACTTTCCCTGTTCTGGCCTCCACTACTTCCCGCACTCTTCTGGGCATCTTATCATTTTTACCTCACCTATTCTCCAATTTATTTCTGGATTGTGGTATGCTAGCCATGGCATCCCCAAAATCACTGTCTACTTCTGTTCTCCTATCATATCAATCTCTGTTCTCTTATCATGTCAATCTCTGTCCTCACCCTATGTTCTTTGAAGTAGATGTTTACTTCTACTGTGTATTCTATAGGTCCTTCCTTGTTCAGTGACCCATCTATATTTCTCACATTCACCAGTTTCTCCAACTTCTTCAACTTAAAACCTTGCTTTTTTGCAAACTCTGAGCTCATAACCAGTCTAGTTGCTCTACTATCTAGCAATGCCTCCACTGTTATTCCTTCCTGTGTATCTATCCTTTCCAGCCCAATTTTCACCATGACCTTTCTTAATCCCTTTCCCTCTACCTTTCTTACTTCTATCTTTTTCTCAGTTTCCTCTGGTTTTGATATATCAGCATTTATTTCAGTAGCTAATACATTAAACTTGTTGTAAAAATTTAATTGAGGGACTTTAGATTCTCTACCCCTTTCTTCCTCTTTGCCACCAATTCCTACAATGATAGACTATGTGCTCAAATCCCCCACAGGCATAGCAGTTCCTTTCTCGATCTACCTCCATAGCATAAGAGTCCCTTCTAGGAGCCCCTATCCTTTGTCTTTGCCCTTTTACCACTACTGCATTCATTCTCTCAATTTTCTCTATTAGAGCAGGTCCAGTTGTTACCTGCTGAGGTGACATTTCTTGCCTCCTCTGCTACACTAAGGGTTATGGCATTATCTGTCTTGGTGTCATGAGATACTTAGACTATAACAATTTTTATTTCCTTTTCTTTTATTTTTTCTGGTTGTATAATAATTTTCTTTTCTTTTATGAATGGTAAAGGGGCACATGATGTTGAAGTCACATGACTGATCACATGATGTGATGTCATAGGCCTAGAAGATGGTAAAAGAATCTGAAAGATAACGTTAGGGCACATAGAGTACACATAGTAGCTTTGAGGCAGACATGAAGATAAAGTATGGACTATAGGGCAGGTTAGATTATTGGTAGCATGGACCATGACTGTTTTGTATAAATAGGACACTAATTAAGCAGAGGCTCCTTGTTGAGTTCTCTTGTGAATTCCTACATTATACTTCTCCTTGAGGTTTACTTGTTAGTGAGATCATTGGACCTTGAGTGTCTAGTGGTTGCCACAATAGTAGAACTCGACTATCCTAAGGGACTTTGCGTTATACGAACTCCTCACCACTTACTCTTACTCATCCTCGACTGCAAGCTGTGGGCTCAACATCTGTGCTCAACATCAAGAAGAAACAAAGCCAGACCCTAGGCGTAAAGGGATATACTAGCTAGGCAGGCAAAGCTTAGCCGGTCATTTGTACACTTGTCTACGTGTGTATTTCAGTCATATTACCTTGTGTGGATGTGGTAGATAGTATATTCAAGTAGAAGCCTCATGCTGTAATGTACCGTTGTTGCCCATACATGCAGAGGAGTGGTGTAGTCCATTAAGGAGCACCTAGTTTAGGAATTCCCTGCTTAGAGATAATAGTATAACAGTTTAATTAGAGCAGTAAATAAGTAGTTAGTAGATAGTATAGGTGGGACAAGAGGAGTGCCCACTATTACCTACAGAAGATTTACCACTGTTTAGATCGACAGTGAGAGAATAAAGAAAGAGTCTAGATTGGATCACTGGAAACATGGCCACAGTAATAGTTTGCCACTGGTAATAATTGATAGTGAGAGAAAGATTTTGGAAGAAATACTTTTGAAGAAATGATAGCAAATATTGGTCAGGTAGATATGGAAGAGATGATGAGAAGATATAGTGAAGAAGAGGTAGCTAGGTTGATGGGAGAAATAGTAAAAAATAATGAAATAATAATAAAAACACAAAAACAATTAGGAGAATTGTTAGTAGAAGAAGAAAAGAAAAGACGACAAGAAAATAGGGAAATGGAAAGAAGAAGGAAAAAGGAACAAGAAGAGACAGATGGATGAATGGAGGAATGTAGGAGGAAAAACGAGAAGAAGAGAGAAGAGAAGGAGGAGCAGAAGAGAGTAGATGAAGGATGGAGGAGGATAGAAAGCATGAGGAAAAGAGAAGAAAAGAGAGCTGAGAAAGAGTAGAGATATCAGGAGATGAGAGAAAGAAAAAGAGAAGAGAACAGACAGAGGGCAATAGAGGAAAGAAAATGTTTTGGGTGTAGAGGATTTGGCCATATGGCCTACAACTGTAGAAATGTTGGAGTAGAGGAACCAACATTGGTGTTCCCAAATAGATTTGAGGTGTTGAAAGTCCAAGTAATGCAAAGAGGGGAAGGAAGTAGTAAAGAGATAGTAAGAGATAGAAGGGAGATATTGAGGGAAGAAAAGGCTAAGAGGAGGGTGGAAAAGAAAGAAAAGGTGTTAAGAGAAGTAATGGTTAAGATTGGATTAAAGCAAGAGGAAAAAGAGGAGGGGATTGTGACAGAAGCATTGTTGGACAGTGGTGCAACAGGGTTGGTAATGAGCAAAGAATTTGCAAGGAGGCATAGGTTTAAGAGGATGAGGTTAGAAAGACTGGTATATGTGAGAAATGTGGATAGAACATTGAACTATACAGGACCAATTGTGGATACAGTGGAGGTAGAGATATTTTTTAAGAGGCATAAGGAGAGGATGTCAATAGATGTGATAGGAGGACAGAAGTGGAGTGTAATATTGGGTATGCCATGGCTAAGATGCCATAATCCAGAGATAGATTGGAAGACAGGAGAGGTAAAGATGACAAGATGTCCAGAGGAATGTGGAAAGAAGTGGAAAGCTGGAAAGCAGACAAAACTAGGATGGAAGAAACAAGAAGAAAAGGAAAAAAAAAGAGGAAGATCAGTGGTAGAAGAAGAAAAAATGATAAAGAGAATATTAACAGAGAAGAAAGAAGAGGAAGATGTGATGGAAGTGAGAATGACAGAAGAAATGGTTCCAAGACGGTTCTATAAATATTTGAAGGTGTTTGAGAAGAAAGACTCAGAAAGGATGTCAACGAAGAAGATCTGGGATCATGCCATAGATCTCAAAGAAGGATTTGTGCCAAAGAAGGGCAAAATCTATCCATTGTCAAGAATAGAGAGAGAGGAAGTGCAAGAATTTGTGAAAGATCAGTTGAGAAAGGAGTATATCAGGCCATCAATGTTATAAGACAAGTATGTGGATAAACTTCAGGTAGGGTTAGGGTTAGGACAGATATAGGACAGCAGTAATTATTAGTCTACAATGGATGGAGAGCACGTGATCTGGAAGTCATGTAACAGAGGCTAGAACGGTCTGGAAGGACTTAGGGTCTAGAAGGATTGGGAAGAGTCTAGAAGGAGTTAGGGTTAGAGATGATGTCAAGGGACTATAGTTTCTCATAGTGTATACATGGGGTACACATATACAGTGGAGATTAAGAGTATAACATCAGGGCACATGTAGGAAGCATGGTGGCCTTAAGAAAAATACATGTGAATGAGTAATAGGACATGAGGATGATGCATGGACATAAGAGCAGGTAATTATTGTTGTAGCATGGACTACCTTGTATTTATATAAATAGAGGAGTAATGCAGCAAGGGCTCCTTATCAAGTTCTCTTGTAATCCCCACTACTAGATAGCCAACTGAGAGCTTTGCTAAAGTAAGCAAACTACAAGTGCCATTCTGGTGAGTGGTTGCTACAACAATTGAAGTTACCACAAATGTCACTGATGTTCTTTGTGCCAAAGAAAGGTGGGAAGAAGAGAATAGTATAGGATTATCAGTATCTGAATAGTTGGACGATCAAGAATAACTATCTATTGCTACTGATTTCGGACCTGATAAATAGCATAGGGAAGAAGGTATTTACAAAGATGGATTTGCGGTGGGAATACAATAATGTAAGAATCAAGGAAAGAGATAAGCAGTGTTTTCTACACTAGAAGAGGCCTTTGAGCCAATAGTTATGTTCTTTGGGTTAACTAACTCATCTGCAACATTCCAGGCTATGATGAATGACTTGCTTAGAGATTTAGTAGTAGAAGAAAAGATAGCAGTGTTTATTGATGATGTGATGATAGCAACAGAGACAGAAGAAGGACATGATGAAATAGTGGAGGAAGTATTAAGGAGGTTAGAAGAAAATAATTTGTTTGTAAAACCAGAGAAGTGTGTATGGAAGGTCAGAGAGGTAGGATTTTTAGGAGTGATAATAGGTGAGGACGAAGTAAGAATGGAGAAGGAAAAGGTGCAGGGAGTTATAGAGTGGCCGGTACCAAAGAGTATGAAAGATGTACAGAAGTTTTTGGGACTAGCAAACTACTACAGATGGTTTGTGAAAGATTTTACTACAATAGCAAAGCTCTTACATGAGACGACAAGGAAAGATAAGAAGTGGAATTGGGGAGAGAGATAGCAGAAGGCATTTGAGGAGTTAAAGAAGAGGTTTATGATGGAACCAGTCTTGGTGACACCAGACTTTAATAGAAAGATGAGGGTAGAAGCAGATGCGTCAGATTTTGCGACAGGAGAGGTATTATTGATGAAGTGTGAAGATGAGAAGTGGAAGCCAGTGGCTTATATTTCAAAATCGTTGAATAAAGCCAAAAGGAATTATGAAATTCATGATAAAGAAATGTTGGCAATAATCAAATGCTTAAAAGCTTGGAGGTATTTTCTAGAAGGAGCTAAGAATTGGTTTGAAATATGGACAGATCACAAGAACTTAGAGTACTTTATGAAGACCCAGAAGTTGAATCAAAGACAGGCAAGATAGTCATTATATTTGTCAAGATTTGATTTTGCTTTAAAGCATGTGGCTGGCAAAAGTATGGGAAGAGCAGATAGTTTGAGTAGGAGAGTAGATTGGGCAGAGGAAATAGAGAAAGATAATGAAAATCAAGTAATGTTAAAGGAGAAATAGCTAGAGGTTAGAGCAATAGAACAGTTGGTAGAAGGACCGGAGGAGAAAATAATAAAGAAGATAAAAGAGGCAAGAGATAAGAATAAGCAAGTAATAAAGGCAGTAGAAGAAATGAAGAAAGCAGGAGTAAAGATGTTGAGAAATGAGGAATGGCAAATAGAGGAAGGACTAGTGTTGAAAGAAGGAAGAGTATATGTACCAAAAGATGAGAAGTTGAGGATGGAAATTATTCAGTTGCATCATGATACACCAATAGTGGGACACAGAGGACAATGAAAGATGGTAGAACTGGTCACTAGAAATTATTGGTGGCCAGAAGTGACAAAGGAGGTAAAGAGATATGTAGAGGGGTATGATTAGTGTCAGAGGATGAAGAATAGGGCAGAGATGCTGGCAGGGAAATTAAGGCCTAATCAGGTACCAGAGAGACCATAGCAACATATATTGGTGGATTTTATTACAAAGTTACCAGTATCAAAAGGTCATGATTCGATCTTGGTAATATGCAATAGGTTTTCAAAAATGTCTCACTTTGTGGCAACAACAGAAAAAACAATGGCAGAAGGATTGGCAAGGCTGTTCATATATAATGTGTGGAAGTTGCACAGATTGCCAGAAAGTGTGATTTCAGATAGATGACTGCAGTTTGCAGCAGGGATGACAAAGGAGTTGAACAAAATGTTGGGGATAGAAACAAAGCTATCAACAGCTTATCACCCAGAAACAGATGGACAAATGGAGAGAACAAACCAAGAGCTGGAGTAATATTTGAGAATGTATGTAAATCATAGGCAGAACAATTGGGCCAAATGGTTAGCAACAGCAAAATTTGCATTCAACAATAAGATGCATACAGCAACAAGATCATCACCATTTCAAGTTAACTATGGGAGAGAACCGAGGATGGGTTTTGATATTAGAAAAAAAGGGAAGAACGAGAAGGCAAAAGAGTTTGTGAAAGAGATGAAAGAGAGACATGAGGAGACAAGGGCAGTGTTGGTGAAGTCACAGGAGGAGATGAAGAGACAAGTGGATAGGAGTAGGAAAGAGACAAAGGAATACAGAGTAGGTGATAAGGTATTGATTAGTACAAAAGACTTTTCAGCCGAGTTGATGAAGAGAGCGACAAAGAAGTTAACAGAAAAGTTTATTGGACCATATGTGGTCAAGAAGATTGTATCGGAGAATGCGGTAGAGTTGGAGTTACCGGCGTCATTAAGAGTACACCTGGTAGTTAATGTGAGGAGATTAGTAAAGTATAGAGAACAGGTAGAGGGACAGAAGAAGATTCTACTGCCTCCTGTTAAGGTAGCTGGGGAAAAGGAATATGAAGTAGAAGAGATTTTGGATAGACAAGAAAGAAGAGGGAAGATGAAATACTTGGTAAAGTGGAAAGAATATATGGCAAAAGGAAATATATGGGAAGGGTTAGAGAATTTGAAGAATGTAATAAAGAAGGTAGAAGAGTTTGAGAAGGGAAGATTTGAGGAAGAAATACAAAGAATAAGGATGAAGAAAGAAAAAGAAATGAAGTTAAATCCAGAAGCTGAAGAGTTCAAAAGAGAGAAATTGTCAGAGAGATACATGGCGAAGTTGTTATATGGGTAGGATGATAAGAAATTTGAAGAAGAATATTTGAAGAAATTACAAAGGAATTGGAATAGGTGGAAAAACAACAGAGAAGAGGGGGAGAAAGAATATATGAAAAAATTGGAAGAAAGTTTAGAGTAGAATAGGAAAGATGAACAGATAAGTAGGATTATTTGGGGGGACAAAAAAGAAGTTCCTCTGGAAGCGGAACCCTAAGAGAGGAGTACTGTCATGAGATGCTTAGACCATAACAATTTTTATTTTATTTTCTTTTATTTTTTCTGGTTGTATAATAATTTTATTTTGATTTTTCTTTTCTTTTCTTTTATGAACGGTAAAGGGGCATATGATGTTGAAGTCACATGACTGATCACATGATGTGATGTCATAGGCCTAGAAGATGGTAAAAGAATCTGAAAGATAACGTTAGGGCATATAGAGTACACATAGTAGTCTTGAGGCAGATATGAAGATGAAGTATGGACTATAGGGCAGGTTAGATTATTGGTAGCATGGACCATGACTGTTTTGTATAAATAGGACACTAATTAAGCAGAGGCTCCTTGTTGAGTTCTCTTGTGAATTCCTACATTATACTTCTCCTTGAGGTTTACTTGTTAGTGAGATTATTGGACCTTGAGTGTCTAGTGGTTGCTACAACACTTGGCTCCTGTTGTTTGGGAGCCATTCCTCCTTATTCCTTTCTTCCCCTCAATCTCTCTTCTTCTCTCCTACTTTCTTTCCAGTTTTTGTCTAGGGCCGTTACCCTTCTAAACCATTGCTCAATTGAGCCAGGTTGGTTTTCTGCTTTCATTAGCTTTTTCCTTATCATCCCATTCATTCCTCTCTTAAATTCTTTCACTAAGGGTCATCCCTCATACCCACTTCCTCTTGCCACTCTCTTGAACTCATGTACAAACTCCTCTATCATTCTCCCTTCTTGCTCCAACTTTCTTAATTCTGCTGCTTTCACTGATTCTTCTTCTCCCCCAAACTCTTTCTTTAATTCTGCTAAAAATTCCCCAGCTGATTTGTACTCTACTTCACTTGCCTCCAGATCTTCTAGTATATTTTCTTTCCACATATCTGCTGATTCTCCCTGTATATATGAGAGAATCCATTGAACTTGTTTTTTTACCATTGCTTCTCTCATCTTCATCCTCAAATATAATCTGCATGCTGTAACAAATCCTCCTACTCTTTCTGCTTCTCCATTAAAAACTAATAGCTTGGCCACCTCCATCTGAGGTCCTATGTTAGACCCTATTGCTCCTCTTTCTACTCCTGCTCCTTCTGCAATCAGGGCTTGTATCTGCACCTGCATTACTGCCAACTGCTCCTGCTGCTGCTTGATGATAGCATGTAAGTCGTGCTGACTTATGGTGTAATAGGATGGGGGAAAATCAATTGGTGAGGGTGATAATGATAGTGGTAGTAGTGATGGGGGTGATGAGGTATATAATGAAAGTGCAGAACTTGTGCTGGTCTCTACTTCTGATTCATATTCTAAAGACAACAAAATCTCAGTAAGTAATAGCAGACACTCTTCTTGTTCTGCCTACACCATCTACTGACTACTTTTCTACTACTGCCCTAATGAAAATGTATATGATTTTGTCCTAAGAAGGACTTTCTACTCTAAGCGGTGTCTTAAGAATGATCCACTGTTCCTCTGTGTAGACAGACTACAAGGGAGTTTATAGTACAAGGCTGATAAACAAAAAAAGTATGTAATTTGTCCACACAAGGTAATACATCTACTAAGTGCTAGTAGACTTTGACACAAAATAAATGACTAGAATTTGCTCTTCTAGTTCGTATACTCCTTGAGCCTAGAGTCCAGCTAGTTTCTTCTTAACTAAAAGGCTGTGTTGCCCTTTGGTCAAGGATAATGAGAGATTAAGAGTAGAGAGGGCTTGGTGTTGAGCAGTCTTAGGAAAGGGCTACTGAGTTCTAATGTTATGAGCTTAGATTCTTTAAGTTGGATAAAAGTACAACTCTTGTATTAGAGTAACACAAGAGAACTCGATAAAGAGCTCCTTACAAAATAGTCTACCTTATATACTCCTACAGATGGTCTATGCTAGCTACTGTGCACCCTACCCTAAATAACTATGTGTAAAGCATGAGGCCAACATGTAGTATTCATGTTGTATGACATCATTTTATTCCAGAACCTTCTACTTTCTTCTCTTAAGTCCCATGATCAATGTTGTGACCACATTATCAGATGTGACTGATATGACTGATTACTTCTAACCCTAACCCCAGAGTTATAAACATAGAAAAGATGAAAAATAAATTGAAAAGAAAATAAAAATGAGAAAGAAAATAAAAAGAAACCAAGTTCACTTTCTGTGATTTTAATACATTGAAAAGGTTATCAGTGAAAGACTGCAATTCTAGTCAATTTTAAAAGATCTCATACATCTGTGTCAACTAAGTGGTTTAAAACAATATTTTACCATAGATATAGGTATAGTTCTAATGTAAAAGAGAAAAGTCTTGAAAAAGCTAGTTCCCTTACATTTACTAAGTAGTCTTATGGAGCAAAAGTTTTGTAGAGATTACAAGAGAACTCAATAAGAAGTCTCCAATATATTTCTATATTATATATATTACTAGTACAAGTCCTATTCTAAACTATATATATTATCTATAAATTTTCTATACTATTATTACAAAATAAATATGCTATGATTATACTTCTTGATATTATTGTAACACATCATATGACCATAGTTATGTGTCTCTTCATCAACCAAGAAAGAAACAAAATTAAATTAAGAAAAATAAATAAAAGAAAAGGAAAATCAAAATTAAATATAAGAGTTTAAGCATATCATAATAGTTATACAACATTTCTATAGTATGTCAATCTCATATAATGCATATGGCCTTTAGAATAGATTAGTAGTAGTCTTACACAAACTATTAGCTAACATATAAGATAGATATTTTGTACTAGGAATTGTA
>JAJOHK020002219.1:0-10017 GCA_022457215.2 Leucocoprinus gongylophorus
AGCGGCTCCGTCCGAAATGTCCGCCAATTCAAGCCCTTGTTAGGTGAAGGCATCTAGAATTATCTTTCCCCCGATAGTATGGACACTTCCGAGTCAGGCTCTAGAGGTTCTTAAAGTTGCTAATTTGGATCTTGCCACAGGCCTCTTGTAGACCTCAAAAGGATAAATGAGCCGTTTGAACGCATCTATCCTCCTCGTAACTACTCATTTTGAAATTCCTAAGAGCTCGATGCATGCATATGTCAAGCAGCACTTTAAGTCGCCAACACTACTGTACTCGAACCTGCGTAACCGTTCCCTTACTTTTACTACTAATATGGTATGTTTTTAGGTATAGAGTTAATGCCGCTGTGCTCATTGTTGGCAGTCCCCTACCCGCTCCATTTACGGGCACACTGCGCTCGATCGACTTCCTCTCGAAATATATGTGGAAATCTTCAGCTATTGTCCTACCGAGTTCCCGCGGATTGGTACTCAAGCACCTCCTCTGACGTTGGCACTCGTGTGTAAGGCATGGTACTACCTGGTGATGGATGCACCTCGCCTGTGGTCTTGTTTTGAGCTTGTTTTAGAGGGAATGGGTTCATCGCAGCAGGAGCAAGATGAAACAGAGAAGAGACTATTGTTATGGTTGCGTCGGTCACGACAACAACCTCTCTCATTCCGCATTATTCATAACTGCGTCGGAATCGTACCAGACTCTCGATCAGCGGAACTTCTCAAAGTCTTACTTCCTCATGCCTCCAGGTGGCAACATATCTATTTCCATGGACCTGGTGCCAACCTGGTGCCACTTCAGGGCCAAAGGGCGAAAGGAAGCCTGCAGGCCCTCGAGTCCATATCCTTACAGCTTAGCAATCCTTGGAATCATGACTTTGACATGTCTCGGTTAGACATACCATGGTCACGACTTTCTGCCCTCGACCTCCAATTTTATCAGGAAAATGTTCATTCTTGGAATGAATGTTTCAAAATCCTATCCGCGACGCAAATTTTGACATCCTGCACCCTGAATGCCGATTGTTCATTCTCCCTTTCTCATGACGTAGGGAGACTCATGCTGCCATCCCTTAGATCCCTCAAGTTGATCATACAGGGTATCGATTCGGCGGGAGTGGCAGAAACAAATTTGCTCAGCTTCCTTGAGAGGCTTTCGCTAACCGATTTACGGGCATTCCAACTTGAATGGCTCGTCAATCCGACACGGGGCGGAACGGGCTCGTCGCAGTGGGCAGATCACTCTCGATTAATACAGTTTATCAAGTCCTCAGCCAGTTCCCTAGAACACCTTGGACTTGCCTATCTACCTTTACGGGACTACGAGATCATTGAATGTTTGGACAGGCTTTCTAAACTAAGGCGCCTCGATTTGAGATATGCACTAACAACCCAATGGCCTGACCCAATCACAGATGTCCTACTACAGTACTTGACTCATGCAAGGTCACATTTCACTTCTCATGGGAAAACAAATGCATGTCTTCCTTTACTCAGGGTTTTGAAACTTCAGTGCTCAGGGGAGTATCTGAACCAATTCTTACTGCTGGCTCTGGTCCAGACTCGTGCTGCTCAGGAATTGAAAGAGTTGGAAGTATTCACATTGAAGTGCCTGAGAAAAGGAGTCAAAGACAAGATCGAAACTTGGAAAAGCCGAGGGTTGAATTTCACTGCATCTACGCTTTATATTCGATAGAATCATTGGAATGTATTAGTTTAAATGCTTCAAACCAAGTTTACTGGTCCTTCGTTTCTCTGACTTGGTCTCATGCAGACTGAATGGCGTCCGAATAGAATCTGAAATTGCATCCTGGGGCCGGTCTGTGCGGATCAATAAATTCAGTGGTTAAATCATTTTTCAAAATTTAGTTTGTTCTTGTGACCCTTCCTCTTTCAGCATGCCTCGTGGCCTCCGGAAAAGAGGTAGGAGACACAAGAAGGGATCAGAAGAACAAACATACGCTGAAGAACCCAAATTAACGGAAGAAAACCCACTTTCGCCTATCTACGATCGGACGAATGTTACAGACCCGAAGCCATCCTGGATCATACCCGCTGCCAGCCAGAATAACGATGAGAGAACCAACCAAGAAGCTCCGTTTGGATGTGTTGACGCAGAAGTCAAGGCATACTTCAGAACTGTGGACTCACAAATCCAAGATTGGCAGGAAACAGAGGTTGAGGGGGTAGATGGATATGCCGACGTTGATCCAAACGAAGGTATGCTCATCTCTTCAGTCTCATCACTGGATATTGACGGTGCATACATATTTGGGAAGAAAAGAGGCTGTTTTTCGTGGCCGCGCTGACTGAAATGCAGGGCAAAGAAAAGCAACTGGCTACCGACCCGGATTGCTCGATCATACTAGAACGAATGATATATTCAATGGATGACTTTGTTCGACGCGTGTTCATGGATAGCATGGCTGGTTCGTGAGTGATGTCTGGGACATTAAGGGGGAGAGAGCTAATACCATCCTATTAGATATGAGGCTCTTGTTAGACATCGCTTCGGATCCCATGTATGCCAAACACTCCTCATGCTCGCGAAGGATACTGTTCAGAGAGAGGTAATGTCTTTCTAATCGTCTCGATATCTGACTAATTTTGGCAGATCAAAGGAATTTATCCCCAGGTACCTGACAAAGGGGAACTTCGTACAATGACACAATTAATTCGAGATATCTGCGAAGTAATTGTATCTAATACCTCCAGTCTGTTCCTCTGGCTGAACCCTGAACAAGGAACTTCTACCCACTCTCTCAGCGTTGATCATGGATCCCTTTGGTTCGCATGTTGTCCGAAGCATACTGACATTGCTTTGCCCTAGCCTTACGACCCGTGACTCCACACACTCTGCCCTTGTGAGGTCCAAACGAAGTGCGAAATGGAAGGCGAAACAAGGCTCTATGAAATCTGTTTTTAACAAGGGCAAAGGAAGAGAATTCTCAAACTCACTGTATACGCCTGCAGCGTTTAACGAGATAGCCATGCAATTTATCACCATCCTCCGGACCGAACTTGACGAGAACGAGGTCAGAGCAATGGCAGCCAGCAAAGTTGCAAGTCCTGGTCTGCAAGTATGTGAGACCCTACTGACTATATGTTTAATCTAATGCATTCTCAAGATGATGTTGGAAGTCGAAGCGAACCAACATCTCTCAAATGAGCCTGGCTCTCTTATGGACAGAGTAACTGTTGGCATCATATCCTCTTGCAGTCAGCACCTTTCTCTGCAGAATTGTGGGGTATTGCTAATGTGTTCTGTTACAGGAGCTGGATGGCCGTCTCCTCAATCTTCTGATTACCTCAACACCTTACTCCGGGATACAACGTCTTCACATCTTCTGGAGACAATCTTTGCCCGAACCCCTCTTGACGCTTTCAACAGGTTATGGTCTCTATATCTCAAAGGCAAGCTGTCGCGTTTGTCTGTTCATCCAATCGCGAATTTCGTGGTTGCGAAAGCGCTTGAACGAGTAGATAAGATACAGTTATTCGATGCCTGTCAGGAATTGAAGGACGTTTGGCCGAATGTCATTGGTGAGATCTTGTCTGATTGCTTCTTAAACTGGACTGGAACTCATGTGCAGCAGCAGCCTCCAGGTCAGGAGTATTGAGATCCATTGTAGATAGGGCCGCAAAGCTGCAAAGTCTTGGAGAACAGGTAACCGAGGTAGGCGCTATCTTTTCGGATGCGGGTCGACAATAATGTATTTACAGGCAATGCTGGCTGCCTTTGGCCTGGAAAGGAAAGGGCAGGAGCACTGTCTGGTTCCTTGTGCCCTTACTTTACTTTCATTAGAGGTAGGTGTTCCCTTCTCCGATACAAGTCTAAGCTGATATACCAAGAATTACAATGCCCTGCAATCAGCGCCAGAAGGGCCCAACTACCATAGCAGTAAATATGGTACATTAAACCGTCAACCTAATCCACTAGAACCCCGGTTACAGGGATCCCTCCTCCTCCAAGCGCTGCTCCGGCTTTCTGAGCCGCATTATCAGATTGTCACTGATAGGTTGGGCTTCCGTTAAGATTATGAAGCGACCAGCTAATGTCACTGCCTCTCGTAGCATAGCCTCGCTTCCCATGGAAGAACGAATTCGTTTGGCCCACCATAGCATCAGCTCCAGGGTTTACGATGCCCTCTTAAGCTCACCTACAATTTCCCAGAAGTCTAAACGTATATTTGTGACCAGCTTTCTCGGTCACTATAACCAGCTAGTAGATGACCGTTTTGGAAGCAGAGTGGCTGACCGGTGCTGGGACTTTGCTGACACCTATCTCAAAGTTAGTACTCGTCGTAATGAAATACCTTGTGGTGACGGTCTCTATTCTCACAGGAAAAAATAGCCCGTTCCTTAATTCCTCACCAACAGTCTCTTGCTGGCTCTTTCTATGGCAAATTCTTCGTCCGCAACTTGAATCTCTACCTCCTACAGCGCAAACCTGACGAATGGCGAAGGTCGCAGACCGAGAGAAGGAAGAAACTCGATGATATCAAAGCCTCTGTATCTCCGACATTAAAGGAATCAAAGGAATCCTCGGGCGAGTTGGCACCTCAGCGGTCCTCTGTCGCTGAACCCGCTTCATCTCAACTAAAGAAGAAACGCAAGAGACAAGAGGATGAGATTGATGCCCTTTTCAGTTCATCCTTTGGAAAGAAAACCAAAAAGGGTACACTGGATTCTGAGCCGGCAATTAAGGACACGGAATCCCGAGGCTTCGTTGCTGCGGACAAGGATTTAAAATTCTCAGCATGATCCAGGTCGCTCCTCGCGGCGAAAAATCGAAGAGCAAACAACGCAAAGGGATCTAGCCAGGCTATTCACTCTCTTGTATGTATCATGACGTTTGATAATTGTATGCAGTACCCTCAATTTCTCATATTAAGGCGCCATGAGCTGTTGGCCACTTTGAAATTATGGTCATTGACATCATAGCGCTTGACGTTCCAAAACATCACTATCTGCTGGAATATGCAAACATATCTTTGGAATAGTTTAAGGACCACTTATGTCGATAGGATTACAAGCAGCTGTATTCATTTGCGCTTGGCTCAAGCTTGACAACCTCGGATCGACTGAGCATAAATTACTATTAAAGCTACTTAGATCCCAAGTAGCCCATGACTATAGGTGTCTGGCGAGAGATTTTTAAAACCACATACGCGTGAGTCAGCTGAAGAAGCTAAAGATTTCGATGGCGTCGATCTCACGGGTGAAATTATTGCTTGGAGTCGTGCGAGCAGGGGCGAGCTACGTAATGCAAAGAAAACCGTGTTTTTATCCTGACAGGAGAACTGGATAATGCTCAAGATTCTCACCAATCCAAAAGAGTTCAACGGTGATGGTGATGAAAGAAGGTAGAGCATCTGAAGAAAGTTGATTGACGAGAAGCCTATTCCAGTCATAGATTGTAGGTTGTGTTTGTGAATAGAAGTTAGTTCATACATCGCAGGTAGGTGTGTCGCTACTTCCAGTTCGTGCAATGACCTCAAAGCATCTGCGTTCATGGCAAGGGACACAATCTCTACACAGTTGTTGCAAGATATACATTGAATTTTTGTTTGAACAATTCAATTCACTCAAGGTAAGGACTGAAGGCACGAGAATGAAGAACCAAGTTCTTCAATATCCATCGTCTCGCTCTCATCAAGGATCATGGTTTGAGGTAGTTATCATATACCCCGAGACTGCGGCCAAAGAATCGCACAGCCGCATGAGATGCCTCGACCAGTTCCAGTTGTCGCCTGAGAAAAATAAAATATTCTGAGGACAGAGGCTTATGAGCTGAGACATTCTACCTCTGAGGTTTAATAATGACCGAAACAAATGCAATTGTCGACACTGAAGACATGATTTGACACTTGTGGTAGACATGATAACTATATGTCTACTTGACATTCCATAATGTAACTATCAACTATCAACTTTTCTCGGCAGGCTTCACAATTTCATTTCTTGTACATTTGTTTTCCTCACTGGTTCGATACTAGTTCGACACGCGTCACTTGAGACATTAAATCAACATAACCAATTTCTAAGCTTTTTATCTACAGGCATCACTGTCAATCTAGACAGCAATTTATAGATAGCAGTTTACAAGCCTAGTGTGCTAACCTTGCGATGGGTAAGATACACACAACCTCAATGTTGGAGTTACTTAATACCCGACTCACGACCGTTAGTGGAAGAGCACCTGTTGATGAATATCCAATCAAAATATTTCAGAGCGGTAGCGAACCGCGGACAATGGCTCTGGATAATGATAATCCGACCGCATTCATTCCTAGGTCACATATTGATCTGTTCGCAAGCATGTCATAGTCATTCCAAGCCAAACATTCTCGGCTCTAGTCAAAGCCGCCAGTTGAGATCGATGGTGGAAGAGCATTCACTCCGTTCCCACAAGCAACGTTGATATCATCGCTGAGGGTAAGCTCAACTACTGAACCTAACTTGAAGACGTCCCAATCCAGATAGCAGTTGGACTTGTACTGTTGTCCATTGACAATGACACGCTGATTGAACGGTTGTTAGGTTCACGGCTGTCTATCGAATCAACCGAACCATACCTCGACGAAGACCCGGCCACCAACCCCATTCTCTGGGTTTCCTCGAAAATTGTTCGACTTAATAACGGTAGTCGTGTTAAAGGCAGGGTTGAAGAAGGAAATCTGCTTGAAAAATGGGGATGATAAGAGGTACTGTTCAGAGGCCGGAACAGGGTAGAGGCCCGCAAGGTAGAATGTTGCGTAGCTTCCCATAGCACCTTCAAGTATCTAGGTCAATAGTTAGCTGATGAGTCTCGAAGCGAGTTCACCTGAGTCTGTTAAGATATAGATCTCAGTGTATTAAAATTGAAATTGACTATAAAATCGATTCACCATCGTTTCCGGGGAGGCCATTTTTAGATGTGTTGAAGAATTCGGCTATGATCTGCCTTGTCCTCTGCGTAGCCAAGCCTGGGCGGTCAGCGTAATGATACATAAAGGGTATTTGTTGCGACGGTTCATCCGTAACGTCAAAATATTCCTGTGGGGAAGTCAGTCGGACAGTCAAGAATGGTATATAAGCATGAATCACCTGTTCAAAAATGAAATTTAAACGTTCAATGAATCTCTTTTCTCCTCCTTGCAGCTCGATAAGTTTCGCAGTGTCCTGCGGTGCATACTAGAGATGTCGTATCAGAATTCTGGCCAGCATTCAATAATCAGAGCCTACTTGAGAATACTAATTCAGCGTAATTTTAATGTCAGTATAGGGGTCAGAAGAAGACTGCTCATTGCCCACAATAATCGGGGAACCTAATGAAGCAAATGAGATAGGGTCCAACACCCGAAAATAATCATGCCTACCTTCATAAAAACCATCTCTGTTTGCAGCATTCAAGAAGCATGTCGCTTGAGTAGGGTCGTGTTTACTGCAGTGGCGGGGGTCAGTGAAATTGAAAGTTCCGTTTGCAAATCTCAGCTGAAGCGCATTAGTTTCCTCTGAACTTCATCATGTGGATTGATACCTGCACCATACCTGCATCATTCCTTTAATCTGCGGGCTACCTGGCACGCTAATGCCTGGATTCCACAAGTTGACGAAATTTCCGGCTCTTCCCAGGTACTTGAAAAATCGTCAATACCATTTGTGCTGAAAAAGACAAAAATATTCTGACTTTCTTTTGATCGGTTGTTTTACCAAGTATTTTCGCTACTTGAGCAATCGAGAAATCGTCAAATGCGTACTACAATTAAGTGGTCTATGAATTCTATGGGAAATGGCTTTGAGCTAATACCTACCTCTAATGTTCGAGACACCTGCTTAGTATTTGCTCCTCCTGGGCTAAACATGTCATCAGGAACATATCCTGTTCGTTCCGAAATCAGAGGACATCATTTTCAGATACAAGAAATGTATAGTACCAAGTTTCTTCCAGAAGCCAGCTTGTCGGCCTTGTAGATTCCAGTTCAGTGGTTCATTTTCTGCATCTACCAGCAATGCATTATAGAGGTCGTCGGGGGAAACTTGGAGCGCAGCAGCTTGTTCATGGAACCTGGAATTACATCAGGAGTACAATCATGCCTTGGTTTGATGCTACTTACTTGACAAAGAATTCACCGAGGATGGGGTCACCATCTATGAAACAGAATACATTATGGAAAAGTAAATATCCTTAGTCGAGAACGTACTGCTTCCACCTTGGATGGAGTGCATTGCCGTAGCTCCTCTGCACTCGGGAAGCCATCCTAAAATCTTTCTTTAATCGCTGAAGAGTTCCAGAAATTCACGATCGATGACTGGGTGCGTACCCTCGTGTTTCTGTATGTCAATCATTGCCCTGACAATCCGAGAGAAAGTAGCAGGATCATGAAGCGACATAAGAGGATAAAGAGTACGATATGTATCCCACTGTTCTCTTCAGCACTGTGGACTTGAGAGAGGTAAAAAGTGCGGCGTACGTTACAGTAGAATGAGTCAAAGTATGGCTCGGTAGAATTCCATTTTGGATTTTCGCCTGTATCTGTAAGGAGTTAAATCAGGAACAATACAGTACTCAAGGGCACCCACAGTCGGCGGGAGATATGTGGGTGCGGTAAAGCTACGCATATAAAGGTATTGACCACCGTACGTATGAAGAATAATACGAACAGAGGAGTAAAATAGTTCAACTGTCTCTCTGGGAACGTCTGCAGTGTCGACCTGTACACGACTCAAAAGATCGTTCCATTGTGCACGGGCATTGCTGTGGACCTCATCGAAATTAAAGTCGGGAATTTCTTCTTCAGCGTTGGCGCATGCTTGTTCACTGGAGATGAATGAGACCCCGATACGGACTAGAATCACCGTCGTGCCCCTCGGTGCAGGATTGAAGGTCAATAATGCACCAAGCTCATCAATGAATCCTGATGCATGGTATGAGCAAATCACATAGATACAGAAATTATGAGACGGATCACCATAATATAGCTGTAGATTGTTGATGGTACCCTGAACAGGGAAGTCTGCTAGCCATACACCATATTCCGTTGGTTTTCCTAGCTCAAAACCATCGCCCCTGAAGGTAACGCAGGTAAATGCACGATAACGACCTTCGACACGTCCATCAATCAATGCCAGAGAACTCAAGATTATGTAGGCCCACCTGGACCGAACGAGGCAGCAAAAGAAGCACCACCCTTGACCTGAGCCGTGTCAGGGTCAATTGTCGTAACTGGGTCCGTGCTGCTCCTTTGTCCGTCGTTTGTGATATCGACAGCGATGCGAGGATGTTCAGTTCCGACGGGGAATGTATAACGGTGCAAAGCCGTTCGTCGTGTAGCAGTCAATTCAACCCGAATAGTGTTCGACTATGGATAAGGTTTTGTCAGACTTGACCGAGGTCCTGACTTGAGCCTATCGACTATCCCAGCTCTTACTAGATTAGTTGAGAAATATCCTGGGGACGCGAAGTCATCAGGAGAGCCTATTTCATTGTGTCTGCATCATAGGTTTCGTCCAAAAACAATTAAACAGACCATCGGGAAGAATATGGCGTAAGATTTTCCTGCTGCTGAGAGAAGTAAGGCACTTATCGAAAGAAGAACAATCTCTAAAGGGAAAAATTTTGAAGTTTGAGAGGGGAATAGCCTGTGTACCGTTCCGTCAGTCATCTAGGGACTCATGGCGATGGGCTATTGAACAGATTTACACCTCCCGTTCCAGTGTCGTGAAGTTGAGAAAATCCAGTAACATTTGATTTCGGGTCACCATCATAGCCGGCATGCTACAAGGCAGGCGATATGAGTTCACAAGCCCAGTAAAAAATGGTGAAAGTATACATTTCCCGGTGCGTCCGTGTCCATTCCAACTTTGACCATTCCATGAGGTAAGGTGGCACCTGGAAATCTCACTTTACTTTCGTAACCGCTAATCGTATGGCCATACATACCGGGAAAGACATGGCCACCGTTAATTGTTCCAATGAAAGGTATGACAAGACTGGCAGGGTCGGGAATAGGAGTAAAGGTCCCTTGCGGAGACCAA
>JAJOHK020002220.1:0-10015 GCA_022457215.2 Leucocoprinus gongylophorus
TCAATCACTGACCTTTAGGATTTAGGGTGTTGCGTTCGTCGGTATTGGAAGCTTTTTATTCCATGCTACCCTTCTTTACGAAGCACAACTGGCCGATGAGCTTCCAATGATATACGCTGGATCTATGGGTCTGTTCATTATCTTTGATGATGAACCTGGCTACGGACTCCAGTCACCGCGGAGCAAAATCCTGATAACTCTCCTTCTGCTATTTGACATTCTTTTCACTTGGAGTTAGTACGTGCCTTCTTTCATGTTTCGATCTCAATTTCATTCTCATTTCTTGGCGTTAGCTACGTCTATCGGAATCCTATATACCATCAAATTGTTTTCGCGATGATTATATTCATTGCAGCCGGGCGGCTCGTGTACCTCCTCAGATGGTCAGAGACCGCTAAGCAGATACCCATTGTGACGAAGCAGACAATTACGAAGCTTTTTGTCACTGGTGCTTTGCTTTTTGGATTCGGATTCGTCATATGGAATATGGATAATATCTTCTGTGATTTCTTGATACTCAGAAAATTGTCGATTGGCTGGCCCTTTGCGTTTTTCCTCGAAGGTCAGCTCACTCCTCAATTTCTCATGCGAACTTGACATCTCTGCAGGACACTCCTGGTGGCATATCCTTACTGTAAGTCATCAGATTCTCTATCCGATTTCTTTTGATTCTCACTTCTTCATCACTTCTTCAGGGGGCAGGAATCTATTACCAGTTTGTCGGAGTTCAATGTGTGTCAACAATTTCCTCGTGGCATGCTGCATTACTGATTTTTTATGATTTAGATGCGTAAGGGCCCAACAATCCACCTTAACAAACGACTTAACATCTTTTTAGTACTCTCTGCATCAAGGACAATCCAACTGTTTACACGGTTGGATGGGAACATGGACTACCGTACATTGAGCGCACGCATGCACACAAAGAATAGATTACTGTAGGAAATTCCTATACAATGTTAAATAATCTAGAGGTTAGAATTTGGTGCTTATTTGGTGTACGCGTCCTTACCCGAAGCACAAGTGCTGAAGGATGATTCTGCGGCTTTTACGCCTTAGGATTCAAGTATGTGGTAATTTGTTCCCCTACTGTCCATTTCGCAAAGTCCAACACGGTGACGCCCTCGTCTGTCGAAGATGGTGAAATCAACCCCTTCTGTTGCGACCACGCAACAAGGGCATCACACACAGGAGTCTCTGATAAATCGCTGCCCTGCATCGTGAAAGGCTGGTTGTAAAGTGCCTTCTCCCCTTCACCCTTGACACTAAGCGTTTCGAATCCCACCACCTGTCGTGCGATTCCACGCTCCAGTCGACCTAAGTCTTCTCGAAAAGTCTCGGAAATGATGAGCTCAGAGAGTTTGGGAGACTTCAAAGCGGCTAATATAAGAGAACCAATACGACCCTGGGAAGAGTCATTGATAGATCCGTGAACATGAGAGAAGAGTCGAAGTCCGTGGTTGGCCTGTGGTGGCGCAAGTCCAACAACACTGACGGCTCGGCGTAATGTAACGTTCTCTCCGAGCTTAGTTATTGCATCTCTTATAGCGGTTCCAATGGTTCTAGACGGCACTGCACCGGGATTGGCTTTGGAAAGTAGAGGTGCGTCCTGGAGGAACTCAAGGGAGCATGGCTGGAATGTGGCTTCAAAGTCGGCCGAATCGGCATTGAATGCTGCGGTGTGCGCAATGTCTGCTGCCAGACGCCCAAAAAGCTCATTACGTCCTACAAAATCGGTTTCACAGTTGAGCTCAACCATTGCAGCCCGGATCCCTCCATAACCCGACCCAGTCTTTACACCAACTCCACTTGAGAGCACAGAGACACTGACAAGGCCCTGCGTGGTGCTTCTACCCTGAACTTTCGCGGCCTTTATGGCACCGGTGGTGACAAGGTCTTTCTCTAGCCACTTGAGCGCGGCATCGAGGTCATTGTTAGTTGCAGAGAGGGCTTCACGTGCTTTTGACAAGGAAACCTCAACACGCTTCCTCAACTCTGCAATAGACTTTATAGAAGGTCTTACGGGCAGTTGTGTCGAATAGCAGCGCGGTAGAAGCCTAAAAGACCGAAGCATGTTTGTGAAAATGCGACGATGTGGTTTCGTGAAGCACCTCTATTTTCTTATTGATCCGATGATCCGGCAATCAAACAGCGCAAATTATCCTCACTTCTTTACGCGATGGCCATCTTCAAAGCACCTCAGCAACTACCGCAAGATCTCCTTCTTATTTGCGAGTTTGTGGACAATAAGGATTCTCAACATGAAACATCAACATTGACTCAAAATGACAATGATGATATTGCAAGTTCTGGTGGTGAGAGTGAGGAAGAAATTGAGAAGGATTTGACTGTTTTGCAAGACGAGGAGGCTGCGAAACTCATGTATGTCGAAATTCCAATTGCGTTCTTATTTGACACGTCTCTCTCTCTCTTGTAAAGCCTCTCTGCCGAGCCAAGCTCGGATTCTCAGCCTGACTCCTCTGACTCTGACTCTGAACCAGAGGTGGAATCACAAATTACAGCGTCTCAGGATACAATGCCCACTCATGATGATGATGAAGATGGAGAAACTACTTCCGGAGCCACAACGTACTTTCAGACGAAAAATGAAGTAGTTGATGTACCTATAACCATCCCTGACCTGGAAGAGATTGGAATGGACGAAGTGCTCGAGAAAGTCGGGGAGGTTTTATCTGTCATTGGGGACATTGCAATTGTCAAAGGTTTGCCGTCAGATTTTGCAAACCGGGGCTCTGAAAGAGCACTTGACTCTGAGACATTGCTTGTCTTCGGGGACCGAAAAGTTATGGGTTATGTGCGTTTCTCAGTCCCTGGTTCCATTCTAGTCGTTGATGCATTATTAGCCAGATATACGAAACTTTTGGGCCTACTTCTCAGCCATTGTACCAAATCAAATTCAACCAGCAATACCCGCTTGACCCAGAAAAAATCCAGGTTGGGCGCGATGTATTCCACCTACCGAGACGGAGCCATTTCATCTTTGTTCACCTGCTTAAACGGTCCAAAGGTAGTGATGCCAGTAATGTGCACGATGAAGAACCTGGAGAGGATGAAATAGAATTTTCTGATGACGAAGCAGAGACTGCGCATCGTAGTCGCCTCAAGCACAGGTATGCCTGCGTTTCTTACTAACCCCCATTTATTGATCAAAACAGGCGAGGAAGAGAACGATCTAACTCCGTATTCTCTTCGAGGCATTCGACACCTACACCGTCGCAGATGCACGACCAGGATATGATGACAGAATCCGTGTTGAATAAGAGTGCTTTCGACGAACATGGTCCCTATGACCTTGATTATGGTGCTGGTCCGTCTCGGCCGACACCCAAGCCTTATGACGACCTGCATTCTGACCCTTACAGTCTTTCGCCAACAGATTATAGTGCACGAACTGGTGAAAGTTCTGGACAACGCAATGTAGTAAAAGGACAGAACTTGTACCATCCAAGTGAGGGCCGCGGTCGTGGAAGAAGCCGAAGGAGAGGAAATCATCTTCATAATCACTCCCGAGCATCCTTTAGAGAACGTCGCCAACACTATCTGGCTAGTGCTCCTAATTCAAATTCCGAAGCCTATAACCCCCGGTTACCCCAGGAATCTCTTCCAGCCTCCTTTATGCCGGCACAGAGCGGTTGCGAGTTTCACCTTTCTCCAACCATGAATCCTTCCTGGGGCCTGGATGATCCCTCATTAGGACATTTACACGATCGTCAATTTTACATGTTTCCCAACCAACAGATGTCATCTGTAACCCCTCCCACGTTCGTGCAACCTCACATCAACCCCCGCTTTGCCTCCACATTTGGGTTTCAGCTGCCTTCCGGTGCACATTTGCAGACGGCAGTATCGATCCCTCAAGGTCTAATGGAACAGTGGCCAACTCCTACCTTAGAATCTTCGGAACCCGAGTTTAAGGCTGAACCCTGAATACGAGGCAATCATCCTTATTTAAAAGTATTGACAAGTCGTTTCATAACTTGTAAAATTGCGACTTCATTGCTGTCCGTGCTGATTTCCCTCAGGTTGATGTTGGGTTGCTCTCTGCGCGTTCCGAGTAGAATTGTCTCACATCGTCTTAAATGTACTCGAAGGACCTCCTTTGTGAAGAAAAGAATTGAGTATGTTGGTGGTTCATAATGAAACTTGTCATCCCAAGTTGTTACATACTTCAACGTTCAGTTCAAGAGCCGCAAAGTGCAGCTTTGCCTATAATGCCTACCTCGTTGTTGGGATATGCATTGCTTTAGACTGTACGCATCTACATCTCACAGCAGTAACACAGGTATGATCGCAATCAGAGTTAGTCTCCTGTATGGATCCGGCGTACTTCGGTTCTAGAGATCAAGAGGACTTCGCAGAAATGATGTTGCTTCGGTAGCTAGATCACTACCGTCCCGACTGTGTCTTCAATAAGTCCTCCAATAAGTCTCCGAGGCTTTTCATGTTCATGCACACTGAAATAATGCAAGCGTGGCCATCTAAATTGAATTTCCGGTGTCCGTCTTCATCTCATTCTCTGCTGGTAAATTCAAGAATCATGAATCGCAAAGACTATACAGCCTCTCAGTCCTACGTTCACCAGGTTGCTTCAGGATGTAAATCTTTTTAGCTATGGCTAAACAATGTCGTCTGTGTGATTGGTCAGACAGATATAGAAATATCAGAGACCATCTGCATCTGATCAATTCAGCGTGTCGGCAAGAATACGAGATTTGTACTTTTCAGGAATCATCTACTTCCCACATCGTGCAACATGTGAATTTAACATACGTTCTCTAGAAACGAGAGAAGACCCCATGTGTAAACGGATCCATCGTGGTTCTGGCAAACAACTAGATGTACAGGTGCTTGTGAAGTGGACTGAACCAGTGGACACGGATGAGCACCTGATGTCGGCATCCCAGAAAGAACCGCTACTTGGGGTAGTTGTGCGCATTGCATCATCTTTGGCAGCGTGATTCTCGATTATGCTCTATTCCTGTGGATGCTACATCTGGAACGGCAGATCGCGCTGCACTTCTCATTATATTTAACCGGCTTGTGCTCATTCCCCCAACGTGAGCTGAAGGATACCACAATATGCTGGCTGTTTGCATCGTCGTACTGAGCACTTGGTTTTCTCTCACCGCAGCGTCAGCTCTACAGTCACCCACTGAATACACAGGTTTTTTCAAGAGGGGCACGAGCATTTCCTCAGGGTGTTCGACGAGTGGAGCAACGTCCTGCCATACCTCTGGTTCTATCAATACCTGCTGTACTGAGAGTCCAGGAGTACGTGCTCAAGATGTTTTTTTTGTTTAAGAGGCTGATGCCGCACAATAGGGGCTCTTGCTGCAAACGCAGGTTTGTAATCTGAGCAAGCCTCTCGAGTGGTAGTCTGAGGAAGTGTGCATGCAGTTTTGGGACACAAACCCATCAACCGGACCTTCTGATAGCTGGACGATCCACGGCGAGTACCAACTCAATAGCAATGTTTCTGTTTTTAATCTGAACAACATAGGGCTCTGGCCGGACAAGTGAGCCAGAGCATAAGACTGTGATTCTGCTATCTCACGACAATTTGGTTTCCAGTTGCGATGGAACATTCCAGGAGAATTGTGATCCCTCACGTGCATACACTAACATTGCCTCTGTGAGTACCACTGAACAGCCAGATGTCATGTAATGACTAATTCGGTGGTCGATACCAGTTGCTAACCGCACAGGGAGCGGGCTCCACTCTGTCATTCATGCAAACTGTGAGTCATGGTGGCTTGAAGACGTACAGCAGGAATACTAACCTTCTACAGCACTGGGTTGACATCAATGGCCAGAATGAACAGTTCTGGGAGGTCGGTGTCTATCAATCAATAGCCTGAAGCCAGTGTTAATTACAAGCAAAGCACGAGTGGTCGACGCACGGGACGTGCATGAGCACATTGGAACCTAGTTGCCTACCAAGCGGAAGCCCAAGGGGCGCTGAGGTACGAGTGCGCCTGGTTCTGGCAATTCAATTACCGAAACCTTGCAGGCCGTAGCGTTTTTCGAAACTGTTGTCAAGCTATTTCAGGTCAGCATATTTTCCTTATAGATGGACGAGGTTACTCACAGAATTCCCAGACGCTACCAACTTATGTTTGGTTGGCCAATGCAGGCATCATTCCGAGCACATCAAAGACATTCACCCTCTCGACGCTCACTTCTGCCTTGAGAAGTGCCTCCGGTGTCATCCCTGCTTTGGATTGCAACGGAAGCACGCTCAACGCTATATCATGGTACTTTAACTTGAAGGGATCAATTGTTGATGGTGTATTCGTGCCCATCGGTAAGTTTAAGTGGCTCTTAAGTGATACTGACACTGAAAACCTCTACAGACGCCCCGGAGTCTGGTTCGTGCCCGTCGTCAGGGATCAGATACCCACCTAAGTCTGGTTCTAGTACGCCGACAGTAAGTTTAGGATGTCTATCAAGGAAATATTATATCTCACTCATTTATCTGAATCCATTAGACAACCTCAGTGAGTTCACATAAGAAAACTACTCGCCATTCATAGTAACAAGAAAGAAACCAGCCCTCTCCTACAGGTGTCAGTTTGATTTGTATAATTGGAATCCGGAAAATGAGTCCTGATCGTGGCCCTTCAGACTTCAGGATCGTTACCAGCAAGAGCAACAATCAATGCAATCCGCTCGGGGACTAAACTAGGCGGTCTTTTGTCTCTTGGCACATGGTCTACGCAGACCCTGGCGACATTTACGTTGTCAGGATCGGCTTCTAGCTTCACGATGACGTCGTCGAAAGGTGACTGTGGCGTAAGTGGAGGGAAATTCAGTTGTGGTAGTGGCGTATCGTTGACCCGATTTTCTACGGTGCGCATCTTAGAAAATCCCGAGCAGAATTCGCTGACAACAGCACTTGCCAGATTTCTTCTGACGGTTCTTTGTTCTTGGCTTCTGGAGGTTCCACAAGCTTCACGAGCGATGGAATCCCGAGTGGCGCGACCGTATTCGAGGTCTTTACAGGGAGTTCACATAGCCAGGATTACACTCTGCAAATTGTCGGGGTCTGAGCTCTTCCAGGAAAGAGATAGGCGTTCGATAGAAGTATGTACGGCTGCCAAAATGAAAAAAATGAAAGTTTTTGATGCACACGAATGAAGCAAGCAAGAGTCCAAGCCTAAAGGATATCATCCAGCGTTGCGTTTCACTTGCAGGGACTAGAGGAAATGGCACTGGTATATACAACGAGATTGCCAACAGGAAAAGTGAATATTTCTTTGACGAGAACGGTAGTGGCAGATATATAACGAGCAGCGTACATGAAGATACGAAGGCTAATGGAGGTCCACGAAGTAGAGCCCCAAAGCGCTTGTTTGAGTTGATCTGATCTAGCGCTGATCCTGAAAACTACAGGGACTAGATGCTGGTGTCGAGATGGAGATGGATTGTAGCCGTAGCACGCTTATAATCTATATTCTGCAATCTGATTGGCCTGCTGACTTACCCGTGAAGCGCAGACGCCCTGCATTCACAAAGATAAACTTCCTCTGTTCCTCGTCTCCTTTCACTGCGTCTTCTAGCTCACACAAACCACTTCCTAGTTGCGCCGGTTCCTCTTTTCGCGGTTGTTTCACCTTCACAGACCGCGCTATAAATCCATCAATTATTTTGTTACCTTCCAAGTGCAGCTACTTGAATGGACCCATCAAGCTCGAACGCGTCGGCTTCAAATGACCGACAGAAACGTGTACTTCCCTCTCGTTTGCGACGCGGCGGCCCTGGCGTTGGCAGTTGTGAGATTGACCTCCTGATTCTCGAACATCAGAAGAAGCGCAGGTGTACGCTCCGTACCCTATTCTTTTTATCGTCACTCACTCTTAATTCTAGTCGAAATGGAGACTATGCTTCCCTCGACTACGCCTCTCCTGCTAACCACTGACTCAAAGCATTTTTCCGCATCAAACACTGACCTGAGGGTTTCCATCACCTCAAATGAGCGGTATTTCGACCGACCGGACGTACTCGAAGGATTCAGAAGAAGGCTCATCATCCAAACACCATCGTACAAAGAGGGGGTGCCAGATGTCGGGAGGTTTAGACCCCGCGACGCGGAAGATGTAAATGTCTGACATACTGACGATTTCTCGAGGCTCATAACGCGTCTGATGCAGATACAAGTCGATACTTCAGATGCTGCCTACGAACGTCGCCATAGAAAATATGAGACATTCGAAAAGCGACAACGATTCCGGGAAAAAGAAAAACTCAAGCATGAACAATACAAACTTAAGGAGCGGGTAGAACAACTACGCATCATGGATTCCTCTGCCTTCCTTGCCTTGCCAGCATCTGACTTTTCCCCTGCTCCTAGTGTTCAAGTGGATGATGTTGATGCTGGTATCGCAGATATGAATGGAGCTACTGCACATAACGAGGGTGAGCGGCGGCGGAAGGAGATGTTGGATATTGCATTCGCCCTCGAGGCCCGTTTTCGGGTGTTGCTACCACCTGATAGAGTACGTAAATCTCAGTCACGGCCCGCGATGCGTGAAGACAATACCATTACGCCTACTACACCCATTTTCCGGCACTCTTCTTCCGAAGCAGAGATGTCGGGGAAGGAGGAAGAAGTCATTTATGCTGACAGTCGTAATCTACGTCAAGACTTGATCAAAGCCAAATCAGCTGAAAAGGATTCGAAAGCCGAGTCTCCTGCCTCGGCATCGGTCTCGCGCGCTTCGGAACGCTCTGGTGTGACCAGCTTATCCCTAATGCAGAAGCCAGAGCGACGGCAGTCATGTATAGTACTCTCGTGCTCTCCACCACCTGTTATATCTCCCCATCTCACAAAGGAACCTGTGATCCCCCCTGAGGCTTCTACCGATCCGAGCCCTGAGCGAACTGCGTTGCCCTATATTGGCATAGAAGGGCTTCCTGAGCAAGAGGAACAACTAGGACCTGAATCAGAAGAAGAAGTCAACTTACCATTTCTCAGTCATGAGCAGCTCATCTCCGCCCCAGATAAAACCATGGCTCAAATTCAGTCATCAGCACCTCCACAGAAGCACTCACCTTTGCTTGATGTGCAGCCATTAATCGCGCCTGAACTCAATCCCATCCCAGTCGAACAAGAGGCTTTCGAGGACTCTTCTGAGCCATCTCAACCGGTCCCGCTACCAGGAGTTGACGAGCACGAGAGTTCATTCATGTATATTGACGTAGAACACTTGCCTGAGCCTCCAACCCCGCCTCACTTCCCCTTGCCTCCACCAATTGCCACTTTGTCCGATGCCTTTCCTCTTCAATCCGAAAAAACTGCACCCCGACGACGTCGAGGTCGCCCTCCAAAACGCCCTGAACAAAAGTCGGGGCTGCTAGAACTCGCAGAGGTAGCGCAAAGTATTTCCATGGGCCCTTCTACCAAACGTGCAAAGACAAGCTACTATAACCATCCTTCCGAAAAATTACCAGTACATTCATACCCGTCATTGCAAACAGCAAGGCCTAATCAGGAGTCAATGGCCGAAGCATCTAGTGAACGTCAATTACACTCACCACTGCCTGAACAATCATCGGAAACGCGGGATGGAATGGCTTTGTTCGCTCCGTCTTACTCGTTCATCGCAGCTTCAGGATCTCGGCGAAGTTCCGCAAGACGAGGTATTACAATTGCAGAGTACCAATCAGATACAGGCGAGCTACGGTGGACGACCACTCCCTTACTCGTTGCTGCTATCAGAGGGGGTCAGAGACAGACTCAGAGACATCAAATAGCATTTGGGGTGAAGGTACCAGACCAGATTGCTGACCCATACGATTTTTGGTTGCCGGATGAGTACTTGCCTCAGGAGGAGCTGCAGAGACAGCAATTGAACTGATATATAATGTTTTCGGAATACAATGAGGGTATCGGAGCCAGCCTGCAAGTGACCAATGTCTAGGGATTTCCTAGAGCAACGGATATTAGAAGTTGTTTTCGGTACAGAGTTCATTTTTGCAACCAGGTCCTTGTACA
>JAJOHK020002221.1:0-10006 GCA_022457215.2 Leucocoprinus gongylophorus
CAGGTACGAGTTTTGATCATGTGATGGCAACAGCTTGCGCACGGACCATCACTCTTTTGTATATATACCTCTGTGTCTGAGGGCTAGACCTCAGACTTAACAACATCAATTATTCTTATTGATACTTATCATCATCACATCCTTATACTGAACCTCTGAAACACCATTAAGTTCAAGTATCACAACCAGTGAGTATCTTATTTGTGATATATACTATATGATGTTATTTGTTCCAGGACCTTTTACAACCTTTTCTATATTATATGATTGTATGACTGTCACACTTTTATTTAAGTCCAAAATAAAGAAACAAAAACTCAAAAATAAAATAAAGGGAAATGAGAAAAATAAAACAAAAAGAAAAGAAAAATAGAATAAAATCAAGTTCATCACTTCTTTCTCTCTTATTACTATCTTGTATAGTAGTATCTATAAAAAAATCAGTGAATAAATTGTTTCTACTTCAGCTTTTAATCTACAACTACTCAAAATAGCTTAACTCCTATCTAACATGGATATGGACATTAATTCCAATATTATTAAAGAAAGGCCTACTTTTTCCAGCATAGTTCAAGATAATCTTCAACACACTCAACTATTTCATCTGTTCCATACTACAAAAGAATAGAAATTCAGAACAACTTCTTGGATAAAGATATACAAGAACTAATTGACAGCTCTTAACTGTTTTATGTATCTAACAAAGAACAAGTAGAAAGATTGGTTAGCAAGGTATTTGATAATAGCCTCCAGAAGGAAGCACAAGGTAAACATGTTTGAAATGAGATACCAGCTCTCAACAACATGTCTGAACCACAAGATAAGGGTATAGTCAATAATTATACTAATATATATCCTCTATAGAAGGACTTTAATATCTGGTTACCTTATAACACTAATCAGACAACTGAGCAAGGCTTATAAGATGGTATTTTCCATTCCATTTTGTTACATAGATTACTTGAACATCTTTCATCAGACTCTAAGAATATCAAAAAGTCTCTTAGTTGCATTACATATTATATTAAAAACAAAGATATCAATTGTACTAAAGCTAATGATATTCCAGATCTTAAGAGTATAGATGAAATAGTATGAAACTTCATTTCTGCTATTTATAAATCAGGTTGGGATACTCTTGTTATTAACAAAGATAACAAAACATTCAAACAGCAAGTTGCATCTAAATTTACATCTAAAATTCAGAAAATCAAAAAGTCATCCAAAGATAAGAAGCTAATTGACAAACCAGTAAGCTTTATAAAATTACCATCTTCAATTTCTGTAAAATCCTCTAACAAAGTTAACAAAATTTCCAAATTCTTTAAGAAAAACAACAAACCAGCTGAAAAGAAGGACATTGGCAAATCTTATGCTCAAGTTTCATTGTCTTTGACAAGTAAAGTTTTGAAAATCAAAAAGACCTTTTCTAAATTACAGACAAGTAAAATTAACAGTATTTATAAGATTATTAGTGGTACTGGAAAACTGAAGCCCAAATTGAACATAACAACAAAAGTGTTATGAGACACTTTGGATACTAACAATTTTTATTTTATTTTTCTGATTTTATATTGTTTTTGTTTTTGTTTTCTTTTTCTTTTTCTTTTAAATAATGAAGAGACATGTGACGTCATAGGTCTAGAACATGATGAAAGAATTTGGAAGATGATGTCAGGGCACATGTATACAACATGGTAGTCTTGAGTAGGAAATAAGGCAGATATGAGATTGTAGCACTGTCAAGAATGAAAGAAGTGGACTTAACATTTTTTATTTTCCTCTCTTATTTCTATTTTCTTTTTGATTTATTTTCTTTATTATATTTTTAGAACCAGGGTTAGTGTTAGAGTGACAAGATCATACTGTTACATAGCAGGTCATATCAGATGACACAATCACAAGTCATATAATACATAGAAGGATATAGAAGGTTCTGGAAAGATGATATCATATAACATGTAAAACATATGTTGACCTTAAGGCATACACATGATCATTTAGGGTAGGCTAGAAATAGCTTGCACAGACCATTAGATATTTGTATATAAGGTAGACAATTCTGTACAGAGTTCTCTATTGAGTTCTCTTGTATTAACCCAATACAAGGTTTACTCTTTTGACCAACTCTAAGGTCTTAAGTTTGTAACAAGCACAGACCATGTGTACTTTGTATATATAAGACTCTAATTTAGCAGAGACTTCTTGTCGAGTTCTCTTGTGAACTTTTTACTTGATATCTAACTTAAGAGATTTACCGCTTGTATAATTATTTGTCTTTGTGATAAGTGGTTGTTATAATAAAAAGGTTCTTTAAGAAAACAGGTCATAATCCTAATAAACAATGATAACAAAATCAAGTTTATGGAATCTTTAAGCTTTTATATTACTAATCTTAACAAAACTTTAAAAAATATCAAATCAGAAGTCATAGCTGACTTTGTATGCAATAATCTAGCTAGTATTGTGATTGTTACCAATAAGGTTGCCTTATCACTTGATTTACAAACAATTGAGAAGTATGTGAAGAATATCAACCAGATCAATTCAGACAGTGTTGAAATTTCTTAGCTACCATAATCAAAATTGTACTTAAAGGTTATGGGTTTATCTTATCTTATTGAGAACACTAACACACCTATCTTATTAAACATAGTTGAAACAATCATAAAAAGCAATCATATTTTCAACAACATCATAATTGCTTCAAAACCAAGAATTATTAAAGTATTTTCTAAATATGATATAGCCATCATATAGCTAGATATCTGAGATATTTAGAGCAGTAGTAAGGCTAAGAATCTTATTAACAGGTGCTTTAATATAAGAAATTACATCACAACTATTCAGGAGACAAACATGAATCCAGATATCCTATAGTACAAAAACTGCTAGAAGTGGGAACATTCAACATTTTCATGCTGTGTATAAGGATCAAAGTGTGTCAAGTACAATGGTTTTTACAAAACTAAGTATTACTGTCAATTTGCCTGGTGTTGCAAGGCTAATTTTAAAATAAATCCTCCAAGACTCAAAACAAAACAGAGTGAACCATGTTCTCATATCTTCAAATATTTAAACTGTAAGGGCAAATATCAGACTAACTCAAATGTATGTCCTTTTTGGAAACACTGTTTCAACAGGAAGTGGTACTTAAGAAAATATTAAAAATTTTCACAAAATATTTGCAAGAACAGCTTGCTTACTAACACTATTGTAGAAATGTATAAAGACTTTAATATTATTTTCATTCAAAAACTACCTTGGTCAATTATTTATTTTATTCCTAGTTCATTGTACAAGAAAGAAGAATAGTTGGTAAGAGTTCTGAATCACCCCAATTGAAGTACTTTCTTGAGAAATACATCAAATTATCATGACTCTCCTAGAGTTATATTATATATTAATATCAGACTTTCTCAGTTTTGTTTTTCTTTACAAAAAGATATTTTTAACCATAGGGATATTTCATGTGTTTTTCTTAAATAATGGCTCCATTTACTTTTTAATTAATGTTTACTCAGAATCTTCTGAAATAGCTTTAAAGTATCTTAAGAATACTAAAGCTAATATCAATAATATTTTAGTTATGGTAAGAGATTTTAATATCAGAGATTGCAGTTGGAACTCCTTTTATCTACATCATTTTACTCATAGTAATTTACTTAACAACATTACAGACTTGATGGACTTCTGTATGTTCAAATCTACTAATTATGTTTCTACTAGATATTTGGATAATCAAGATGATTCAAACTCTATAATAGATCTCATGTTCTTACAACCAAACTCATCTGAACTTGACAATCACTTGATTCACCCAGACTGGAGATTGTCATCAGATTATGTACCACTCACTGTTGATATTTCAATATTCAAAGAGCATATACCAACCAAAAAGCACACAATTGTCAAGAATAGTAAAGAAGTAAAGAACTTCATTATTGAACTAATAGAAACTGTCAAGAGTCTAAATACAGGATAAATTTCAAGCAAAGAGATTCCTGAATAAATAATATAACAATTTGCTGATGACACAAAATGAGTTTGGTTCAAATACTCCAAAAATGTCAATATCACAAAACATTCTAAATTGTGGTAGAATAATGAATGTTAAAAGGAACTTAATAATTATAGTGTCAATAAATATCAAGAATTGGAGGAATTTTAGAAATATCACTAAGAAGACTAAACACATTTTTTTGGTAGCAAGATTCAAGAAATTGTGGCAAAAAATAGTAGTTCCTAGGAACTCATGAATTGGATCAAGAAATACAAACTACCAGCTATTGAAGCTATTGAATACAATAGCTGACCTTATCTAGAACTTGAAGATCTCTGGCAAGCACTTCACTCTTTGTTTAATTTGGCTCAAAGTTGTAGAATTAACTTGGATTTGTTAGAAGAAATTCAAAACAAACCTGTTATAATGTGGAGACTGTTTTATGAAAATGAATTCAAGAATGTAATCTTAAAGTGTAACAATTCATTGACTTTAGAATCTGACAAATTGTCATGGAAACACCTCAAAGTGATCATCAATAACAAGACATGTCTAGAACTCTTCATTAACATAGCTAATGTGTGCATTAACTTAGAACATTGGCTATCTCACTTCAAAACATCTAATTCTATCATTATTCTGAAGCCTAACAAGACTTCCTATAACTCTCCTAAGATGTTCAGACTAATCATCCTGTTAAACATGCTTGGCAAGCTTATTGAGAAGATCATTGGTGAAAGACTTCAATTCCAGTCAATTTCAAAGAATTTTATTCATTCTTGTTAACTGGGTGGATTAAAGTAACACTCTACTATAGATGTAGGTGTTATTTTTATGTATTTCATCTGTGTAGATTGGGTCAAAAATCTCTTAATGAACACTTTGGCATTTGATATTGTGTGATTTTTCTCTTTGTTAAATCATCATTTACTCCTTTTGATCTGGGAGAAAGCAGGTTCTGATTCCAAAATCCCCATTTTTTTCTAAGATTATCTGGTAGGTAGAAAAACTAAGTATCTTTGGAATAGTTTTTCCTTTTCTTATTTTAACATTGACATCAGTATTGGACAGGGTTCTACTCTTTCCCCTATTTTATCTACACTATATCTTTCTCCAATTTTTCATATATTTGAAAAAAGAGCAAAAAATATAAAAATTAATTTTCATTCTCTTTTTTGTTGATAATAATATTTTTATTGCACAGATGAAATCTTTTTTTCTACTTTTCTATTGGATCTTACATCTCTAGGTGGCTCTATTCTTTATTTCAAAGAAATTTGGCAGTATTTGGAATTCATCTTTAACAGAAAGCTCATATTCTGACAATATATCAACTTTTATATAAAAAAGGCTTTATCAACTGTCAAATACATAAAACTGCTTGGAAACTCATCAAAAGGTCTTATCCCAACTTAGAAACAAATGCTGTATAGAAGTTGCATACTTATAATTGCTTTTTACAGTTTTTAGTTATGGTTTTACAATGAAGTTTTGTTAGTGTATTTTCTTAATGAACTTAGGAAAATATAATATGGAGCTACCATTTGAATAACAGAAGTTTTTTGCACCTCTCCAACAATCAGCATTAAAGCTATCACTGGCCTTATTCTAATCTATCTACATTTACAGAAACTCAGTGGTAGATTTCAATTAAGAACACAATCTCTATCATCAAACCATATTATTAAGTCAATATTAGAGTTAAGCTATTTGAACAACAACAGCATTCATTGTTTATCACTTGAAAAATTAACACTTAAATAGCAATTAAACATCAAAGGATCTCTTGTTGATTCCAATAATAAACTCAATAGTGTTTTCCCTTCATTCAACCCTTTTAATAGTGAATTCTCTCCTGGAAACAGACTAATTGACATTTTTCCTAATTGATTTTCTTTTCATTATATGAATATAAAATGTAAAGAAAGTAGAAAAGTGCAGACTAAAAAACTCAATGAACTTATATTCATGGCATCAACTAATTTGAAAATGGCTGTCATTATATTGGATACAAGCATTAAAAATCAAATAGCCACTTCAATCACTCATATCTATGTCCATAATAAACCTGTAATCAAGACATTTTATTATGCTGTCAATGTTACTTCTACTAAGGTTGAACTTTTTGCTATTAGGTGTGGTATCAATCAAGCTATCTAATTAGCTAGCATTAATTACATTATCATCATCATGGATTTAATACATGGAGCAAAATGAATATTTGATTTATCAATTCATCCATATCAAATCCAATCATCTGCAATTTCTAGTAAACTTAGGGATTTTTTCAAAAGAAATCAATGGAATTCTATCAAATTTTGGGACTGTCCAAGTTGTAACAAATAGACTCTCCATAATATAGTCAATAAAGAGACAAAGAAGTTCAATCTCATTCCTATCTTTCTGTGTAAATCATCATGAGAGTTCAACAGAAAGGAAAAATGTGATGATATCCTCAATAACTGAAAGATGACTTTCCAAGCCTCTGACAATAAAGAAAGACACTTTTTAAATCTACTTGATGATGAGTTTAATCCTATTGAACTGTCTTACTCTAAAAGAGAATCATGGATAAAATTCTTCAGCTACTCCAATTCATTATGCATTAAAGCTATGAGAGCTATTACCAATCACACTCCTATAGAAGAATATTATCTCAGATTCTTCTTACAAGAAGAATTCTTATGCCCATGTGGTCAATATTCAATCAAAACAAGATGGTATACTTTCTATGATTATAGACAATTTAACAACTATTGAAATCTGAGACAAGATTCAATTACTCACTTTATGCTCTTTTTCAAGTTCAACAGCAATGCTTTCTCTTTCAGAGAAAGTATTACTTAGTCAATTTACATCTACTTTTCTATCTTATATTTTATTTTATCTCTTTTATTTTTTACTTCATATTGTTTGAGTCTATATGTACATAGTTACAAAGTAGCTATCATAGTCTACTTATATGCTCTACATAATAAATTATTGATTTAAAATAATAAAATAAAATAATAAAATAAAATCAAGTCTATCATTTACAACTCTGATAATCAGATTCTCTTGTGTTAACCCTAATACAAGATTCTTCTTCTGACTTCACTTTATAAGTCTTAAGTTATAACATTACTTATTTGTAATATCTGAATCTTAAATACACTCTCAGAGATTTAGGAGTAATTTAGAAGTTTAAGAAAATAGTCTATACACAAACTATTTCTATTATATAATTAGTTATTATATTGATATACTTGTATTTCTATAAATACTAATTACCATATGGTATATCATATATCACCTGAGATAGTTTAATAAGCATTTTCTAATACAAGTTAGATTATGTAAATTTGTCCAGTCATTCTTGAGATAATAGCTAATTATATTTTATAACTACTAATAGTCTAATATCTTAATTGTTACAACTCAAAAACCTTAGGGTTGATCAATGGGAAGAACCTTGTATAGGGTTTACACAAGAGAACTCAATAGAGAACTCTGTACAAGATAGTCTACCTTATATACCTTGGACCCATGGTCCGTGCTAGCTATTTCTACCCTACCCTAAACAGCCATGTGTATACCATAAGGTCAATATGTGTTTAACACGTTGTATGACATCATCCTTCTAGAACCTTTTATGTTCTTCTTTGCGTCATGTGACTTGTAACCATGTCATCTGATGTGACCTGTTATGTGGCAGTGTGATCTTTGTCACTTAACCCTAACCCTAGTTCTAAAAATAGAAAATAAATCAAAAATGAAAAAGAAAATAAAAATAAAAATGAAAAAGAGAAATAAAAATTAAGTCCACCTTCAGCAATCTTGACATTAATGGTATATTGTTACTTTTGTATATTCTATATATATACAGATATCTCTTATTTGGAGCTTTTTAGTACAACTTGGTTTGTTGTCATATACAAGTCTACTCATCTAGAAATTACATTTCTGCAGTAATATCATCTCTTAATTATACAAGCCTACCTTCTACAGCAGCCATCTTTCTTGCAACATGCCTTATAGCAGTACTACAATCATCTAGATATTCTGTCTTCCATAATGGAAATACTTCTATTTGACTCAGTTTTCCATGATAGAGTTACCACTGTCAGTGTCTCAATACTGAAACCTCTACTTGGGGTAATAGGGACTTTACTACTAAGACCCTGAACATTTCCTATAATATCTAATTGTATATAAGACTAGTAGTTACACCGTAATTCACTAGTCTGATAATTAACAAAGATAATTCTTATTGAACTCGATCTCTGGTGTTCAATAGTGACACACCAAAATCAGCACTCACTTCCATCTCAGACTTCTTTCTATTATCTGAAGTTGTGACCACATGGCAAACAGACAGCACAGTACATAAGCTGAAGCTAAGATTGTTACATAAGTCTGCACAACTCTGAGTCCATTTTGCAGACTTCTACCCTGGTGTGAACCATGCCTGACATTTATGAAAATTAGTCTACTGTTATGGCAACTACTAGATACAAAGTCCAATAATCACACAAGGCAGCAAAGCTCTCAGTAGGCTATCAATGTAGTGATCACAAAAGAACTCAACAAGGAGTCTCTGCTATATTACTACCTTATTTATGTAAGTTATACATGGTCCATGTTATAAATAATTACTCCTGCCCTAATGTCTATGCATCATCTATAAGTGTACTATATGTATACTATGAGGTAACCATACAGTTAACATACTCCTTGATACTATCCATCTAGACTACTTCTGCCTGCTCTAGTTCATTCTAGGCCTTTATAACCTCACATCATGTGATATGTCATGTGACCGCAGTCATGTGCCTCTTCATTATCAAATAAAAGAAGAAAGAAAAAGAAAATCAAAAGAAAAGAAATATAAAATCTAGAAAAATAAATAAAAGAAAAATAAAAATGTTAGTGTCCAAGCACACCATAACATCTACTAGTTATGAAAATACAAGTTAAATGATATAGTATAGTAATAAAGCAAGAACTTCTTGTTAAGTTTCTCTTATAATCCCTACTTTTAAGATTACTATAAAAGATCACTCTTTTCTATTATATCTGTATACTATTCCATACCATAAGTTATATCTAGTTCATTATCTGTCATTTATTACTATATCTACTATTTATAAAGAAATCTACTATTACATTAAAACTTAAGTTTCAAATACCACTGAAGTTTATGATCTTTTCTTTTCTTTGTTTGCAAGCTTTAATCACTGCTACTGACTTTGTAGAGTTTACCAAGTTAATAGTCTTATCTTACTGCTAAAACTCTTTTAGATACTATTTCCAAGATAATTACAATTATATCTTTCTAATTACTGTCCAATGAGCTCTCTACAATTTGGTCAACATTTGATACTATTCTATCTAGGTTTGGCATATCCCATGTTCTAATCACATTTGTTCTAAACTATGAATAATTTTCTATTTCTCATTCATACCTCTTAATCTTTTCCAGTATGAAACAAACTTTATTTCATCCCAGATATTCTTGCTGGTCCAAGTTAACTCCATAGATCTCCATTCACTAACATCTGAAAATCACTAAGAAATCAGAGTAATTATAAGGGGATTAGTCTTACTTGAGAAATTATAAGTATCTAGGAACTCTAGATGATATTTTGGTCAAGTATTCTACTGTTACACTACTATCATATATACTATAGTAGAATGGTCTAAGTTACTATCAGGCATGGTTCACACTGGGGTAGAAGTCCACAGAATAGACTCAGAGATGAGCAGACTTGTGGAACAATCTTAGCTTTAGCTTATATGCTGCACCATCTGTCTGTTATATGGTTGCAACTTCAGATAATAGGAAGAAGTCTGATATGGAAGTGAGTACTGATTGGTATGTTACCATTAAACACTGGAGATTGAGTTTAATAAGAGTTATCTTTGTTGATTATCAGACTAGCAAATTACAGTGTAACTACTAGTCTTATATACAAACAGATAGTATAGAAGATGCTTGGAGTTTCAGTAGTAAAACTCCTATTA
>JAJOHK020002222.1:0-10000 GCA_022457215.2 Leucocoprinus gongylophorus
CCGTTTCCAATTATGCCGGGTAATTTTCGTGGTATGTTCAGAAGATGCCGAGGCATGGGTAGCCAAAGTTCGGTGTAGCTGAAAGCAGGCCCTCCGGGCAGATAACGACAACATTGTCGAAGAAGGAGATGGACGAGAAGCACCCAGGATGGGAGGATAAGTCCACGTCACGTGACAAACCTACATTCAGATGGCTTCACACCCATTTACCCCACCAAGAAACTCAAAACAAAACAAGCTTGACCATGGCCTGTGCAGCCTTTGTTGGAGAGGCGCGATCCCTCAAAGAGCAGTGTTTCTATTTATTTTCTTATTTCTCATTCATTATTCCCCTTTTGGGCACATGCCCACAAAGCCCGCTTGTATTGCATCTGCTGGCTGGATGTCATGCTGTGCCAACATTCCTCATCATGAAAAATCATAGCTGTCATCTAGATGATCATTGTCTTGTGCCTTCTAACATCATCCAATAAGCCCTTACTATTTCTAGCTAACATTCTAGATGGTTTCATCAGAGTTCCTGACCTCCACCTGATGTTCCACTTAATCAGTATAGACTGTTCAAGTATTTAGACCAGTTGTTGTCTCTAGAGAACTTCATTTAGGTTCTTCCTGAAGCTTGAAGCATGAAACTCTATGCCATATGCTAAGTCCACCTATTTGGTAGATACATCCCCATGGTAATACTGCCTCTTAACATTCATGACACAAGCCTGTCTTTTGTGACAGCCATCCTTTTTGCAACATATCTCCACAATGGTGATGCAACAATCTGCTGGATATCCAGTCTTCCATGACAGGGATACTCCTATCCAACTTGATCTTCCATGGCAGAGTTCTTCTACCTTACTTCTGTCAGTGTCTTACCACTGAAATCTCTGCTTGGGGCAATAGAGGCTATACTACTGAAACCCTAAGCATCTCCTATATCTCCTACTCATATATAAGACTAGTAGTTACATTATAATTCACTAGTCTGATAATTAATGAAGATAATTCTTATTGAACTCAGTCTCCAGTGTTCAATAGCAACATACCAATCAGCACTTATTCCTACCTTAGACTTCATCCAATCATCTGAAGTTGCAACCACACAGTAGACAGATAGCATAGCATATAAGCTAAAGCCAAGATCATTCCACAAGTTTGCATTACCAAGCACAGAGTTCACACACTCTATGCATCACTGAGCCAATCCTGTAGACTTTTGTCTCCTGGTGTGAACCACACCTAACAAGTCATCCTAATATTGATCAATCTGCTTTAATAGACTCTTCTGTTTATTAAGTGTTATTCTTACTTCAAACAAATAAAGATTAAAAGTAAAGATTTGAAATGTGTATGAAATAGATACAAAAGTTTGCTGAAGTGGAATTTAGGCACAGCATGGAGTTTGATATCAGTTTCTTTGTAGTTTTCTTATGTTTTTAAAACTTGAAAGCTTATTTACATTTATTTTCAATCACTCTAATTGTTATATATTATCTAAGTATATTAAAATAATCTGATTTCAATTGCAAATAATGCTTATATAAGCTCTGTTCTATACATTTCATCTTTAGAAGTAGATATTTCTTATCTGATCTATATAAAACTCTTTTAGTACAGATTAATCAGGTTTTGATCACTCTATAACTAATCATATAATATCTTGATAAACTTCATAGAACTCTGAACAATATCTAGAGATATCAGTATAACCAAAGTAGCTAAAAGAAAGAATTGTTATAGCTGTGAGAGTTTTAGTTATATCATAAGAAACTACAGAAATAGAAAAATAGTAGAATGAGGGAGAAGACTGAAGTATAGGAACAATTTGAACAATGTAGCTAATTTAAATGAAGAAGAGAACCTAATAGTCTTTGATTAGATTTTAATAACTACAATAGGTTTATAATGCTCTCTAGAGTAATGAATAATAAATCTTGCTTACTAACCCCATTGCTCCACTATCTAACAATGCCTCTATTGTTTTAATTTAAGTTTTTTAAATACTTTGCAATTCCTTAGTTTGAAAATTGACTAGTATTGAATATACAGACTTAGTCTCATAATAGTAACATAACTTATTTTATTCATATTTATTGGATATACAAATATAAATAGTCAATAATTTATAAAAGTAATTTTTCCAGGATTGAAGATAGTAGGCTTGATTCTTTTCATTATTCTCTTTTATTTTTCTTTTCTAATTTTCTTTATTAAAACTAAGTTAAGAGGTTATAGTGTGATGTTATATAGTGTGATGTCATATAGTGTGATGAAAGTATAACATTTGTTATATAGTAGTCATATGTTATAGTTATAGCCACATTATTACATAATACAAAGAAAAATGTAAAAGATTCCAAAATAATGATGTCATAATAACATGATCATTATATGTTAATCTTTAAGATAGGTTAGATATAGTGGTATACAAACTACTAGCCTAGTATATATAAGATAAATACTTTATACTAGAAACTCTATCAAGTTCTCTTGTGTTAACCCAATATAAGGTTGTAATAGATTTACTAAGAAATATAAGCTCACCTCAGTCTCACAATAGTAATATGAATAACTAAAATACAACTACCAATTATAAGTTCTTTTGTGTAGTATTAGTATTAGTATTATATAGTTTTTATTATAATAATTGTCAGTATAGTATAGTATTCAGCTAGCAAGTGTATATAGACATACTTTTGTGAGCATATGTCCAAAAAAGGGAAAAGATGAGAAAGAAAATAATAAATGAAAAAATGAGATTAGAATATAGACTTGCTTATAATATTCTTCTAATAGTTGTATTTTTACAATATTCTCCCAAGTATTGTGGCAACTACTAGTCAAGATAACTAATAAACTAGTAAACTTATAAGTAAAGTATCTTATGGAAATTACAAAAGAACTCAACAAGAAGTTCCCAATATATTTCTATTCTATATACTAGTAATACATGGTCTATGCTAATAATAAATAACTCTACCCTAATGTTCATATATCTGCTATGAGTATATAATATGTATACCATAAGGTAAATATACTATTAACATATATCTTGATATCATTCTTTCAGCCTCTTCTTCTAAATTCTAGATCTATGACATAATAATATAAATATATGACATGACATGTGATCACATCCACATGCCTCTTTATCATCCAAGAAATTTAAAAAAAAGAAAAATTAAATCAAAGAAAATAGATAAAAAGAAAAGAAAATCAAAATAAAATATAAGGGTTCAAGTATACTATAACACTAAGTATAATAGCTATCAAAACTCTATTCATTTATTAGTTCTACTTTTTATTTTTCTTCTTCATTCTATTTCTATTTTATAGTCCTAAGTCTGATACAAAGTTTTATATGACATTATATAAGAGTATTTTTATAAGAAGATCAGTATTATAATTAATACCTTATGTCTACTTCAACTCAGATATGTATTAGAGTTTGTTTTATATTTGACTTATAATTAACTAGAGTAGTAGAACAACTCTTGTATTGAGTAACACAAGAGAACTCGATAGAGTTCCTAGTACAAAGTAGTCTACCTTATATACTATTATTCATGGTCTGTGCTCACTACAGTATACCCTACCCTAATGACCATGTGTATGACATGAGGCCAACATGTATTGTCCATGTTGTATGACATCACTTCATTCTAAAACCTTCTACTCCTTTCCCTTATGTCCTATGATCAGTCTTGTGACTATGCCATCAAGTTGTGACTGATGTGACAGCGTGACCAATCAACCCTAACCCAAGTTGTTCTAAAAATAGAAAAGAAAAATAAAATGCAAAAAGAAAAATAAAGTCTACTATCAACAATCTTGATATTACCCCCCTCTTAAGATTTCTTCTCTAGAGAAACTCTCCAGTCTCTTCTTCTTATTTTTTCATTTTCTTCCTCCATTTTTTCTTCTATTGTTCTTTCCTGTTTGCTTTCATCGCTCTTTCTATCCTCTTTCTATCTCCTTCAATTTCTCTCTAGCTTTTTCAAATATTTCCCTTCAAATTTTCCATTATCCTATCCATACAGCAGTTTTGCTGTATACTTCCCTGGTAACTCCATTCTTTGATATTCATCTACTTCTCCCTCCTGCCTTCTAACTTCTATTCCTCCTTGTTTAAACTCCTTAATTGATTCTTCTGTATTTTTTAAATTTTCTTTTCTTTCCCAAGTATCTCCTTCTGCCGTAAATCCCTTTCATCTTACTAAATATTTTTCTACTTCCCTCATCTTTTTCTTGTTTAATATTTTTTCTACTTCTCACTCCTCAATTCCCTCCACCTCTACCAGTTTTCCTTCCTCTTTCTTCTGCCCCTTCATCTGTTTCTTGTATCTCACTATCCGGCTTATGTTTACTACTGGATATATCCTCATTGAACTTGGCAGTTGCAATTTCACCGCATTTGACGATACCACCTCTTCTATCTCATATGGTCCTGTATATCTTTCCATTAACTTTTTACTAGGTCTTTCTTTGAACACTAGGTCCTTAGTGCTCAACAATACTCGATCTCCTTTCTTCCATACTTCAGTCTCCTTCCTTCCCCTATCTGCATACCTCTTCATCTCCTCTTACGTTTTCCTTAATGCCGCCTCTGATTTTTCCTGCACTTTCTTTAGTCTTTCTACAAACACAGTCACACTCTCTACTTTCCCTTTTCTTCTAATATCTCCCCCTATCCTTAACTCTTTTCCATAGTTTGCCATATGAACCTTATTGTTCACTGCAAACTCTGCTGCTGCTAACCACTTTGGCCAATTCTTCTGCCTATGTTCGATAAAGAACCGGAGGTACTGTTCCAATTCTTGATTCATCCTCTCAGTCTATCCATCTGTCTGAGGATGAAACACTATCAATAACTTTGTCTTTATTCCCAACATCCTGTTCAACTTCTTCATCAACTCTGCTACAAACTGGGGTCCTCTGTCTAATACTACACTTTCCAGCAACCCATGTAATTTCTATATATTGTCCCGGAACAACCTTGCTAACCCTTCCGCCGATGTTCCTTCCGTTATTGCCACAAAATGGGTCATTTTTGACAACCTATCACATACCACCAATATCACATCCTTCCCTGCTACTACTGGCAACTTCGTAATAAAATCTACAGTCAAGTGTGTCCACGTCTTTTGTGGTACTTCACTCAACTTTAACTTTCCTACTGGTTCCTCTGTCCTGTTCTTCATCCTCTGACATAAATCACATCCTTCCACATATTTTTCTATATCTCTCGTTACTCCAGGCCACCAATAATTTCTTGTTACCAACTCTACTGTCTTCCATCTTCCTCCATGTCCAGCTGCCAGTACATTATGATGTAACCGGATTACCTCCACTCTCAATTCTTCATCTTTCGGTACATACACCTTTCTCTCCTTCAACAATAGATCCCCTTCAATCTTCCATTCATTTCCTCTCAACTCTTTTACCCCCACCTTCTTCATCTCCTCTACTACTCTAATTACATCCTCGTCCTTACTTCTTGCTCTTTTTATTTTTTCTACTAAGTCTACCTCAGGTCCTTCTACAACTACTTCATACATACTACAAATCCAATTATCCTTAATAAGTATTTGGTTCTCATTGTCCTTGTCTACTCCTATTTTTCAGTCCACCCTTCTACTAAGTCCATCTGCCTTTCCTATCTTAACTCCCACCACATGCTTCAAAGTGAAATCAAATCGAGACAAATACAACACCCATCTAGCTTGTTTTCTATTTAATTTTTGTGCTTTCATGAAGTATTCTAAGTTCTTATGATTTGTCCAAATCTCAAACTTAAATTGCACTCCTTCTAGCAAGTACCTCTGCACTTCTAATCCCCTAATAATTGCCAGCATCTCTTTATCATGTATTTTATAATTTCTCTCTGTCTCGTTCAACAACTTAGAAAGAAATGCCACTGGCCTCCACAATTTATCTTCACACTCCATTGACAATACTCCTCCTGTTGTGTAATCTGACGCATCCACTTCCATCCTCATTTTTTTATCTATATCTGGAGCTACCAATACTGGCTCCTTGGTAAATCTCTCTTTCAACTTCTTGAACGCCTTTTTCTCTCTCTCCATTCACTCCCACTTTTTATCCTTTTTTACCAGGTCATGTAATGGCCTTGCCACTGTTGCAAATCCTTCAATAAACCGACGGTAATAATTCGCCAGTCCTAAAAATTTCTGTATGTCTTTGACACACTTTAGTGTTGGCCACTCCAAGACTCCTTTTACTTTCCCCTTTTCCATCTTCATCCCCTCCAGTCCTATTACTACACCTAAAATTCTACCTCCCTCACCTTCCACTTGCACTTCTCTGGCTTCACATACAAGTCATTTTCCTCTAATCTTCTTATTACTTCTGCCACCAACTCATCATGTCCTTCCTCAGTTTCTGTCCCTACTATCACATCATCAATAAAAGCGGCTACTTTTCCTGTGTTGATCAAGTCTCTTAGCAACTCGTTCATCATAGCTTGAAAAGTCACTGGTGAGTTTGTTAACCCAAAAAACATTACCGTTGGTTCAAATGACCCTTCCGGCGTCATGAACACAGCTTTCCATTCATCCCCCTCTTTGATCCTTACATTATTATATTCCCACCTCAAGTCCATCTTTGTAAACACTTTCTTCATCCCAATATTCTCCAAGATATCTGATATTAGTGGGAGCGGATAATTATTCTTCACTGTCCACTCATTTAAATACCTGTAGTCTTGTACCATCTACTTTTTCTCATTCTTCTTTCCTACAAAAAATACTGGCACTGTTTGTGGAGACTTTGACGGCTGGATATAACTCTTCCTCAACTGCTCCTTCACAAATTCTCTGACTTTCTCTCTCTCTTCCCTTGACAATGGGTACACCTTCCCCTTCCTCGGTACGAACCCTTCCTTCATATCTATCGCATAGTCCCATAACTTCCTTGTCAGCATCCTCTCTAACTGCTTCTTCCCAAACACTTTTATCTACTCATGAAACTTCTCCAGCACCAACTTCTTTGCTTCTGTTTCTGACTTTGCTACTTCCTCCTTCTCATCCTATATCTCCCACTCCTCCACTACTTTCCTTACTTCTACTGTTTTCCTTTTCTTCTATTTCTTCTTCTTCTCCTTTTCTTCTTTCTTCTTTTCTGCTTCTTCATTTGCTTCTTCTTCCTTCTGTTTCTCCCATCCCAACTTTTCTTGTACTGGCCTCCACTGCTTTCCACACTCCTCTGAACACCTAGTCATCTTAACCTCCCCTGTTCTCCAATTGATCTCAGGATTGTGGCATGCTAGCCATGGTATTCCTAAAATCACTGACCACCTCTGTCCTCCAATTACATCAATCTCCGTTCTCTCTACATGTTCCTAATAGTATATATTCACCTCCACTATATTTTCTATTAGTCCCTCCTTATTAAAGGACCCATCCACATTTCTCACTTGCATCGGTCTTTCCAACTTCTTCAGCTTAAAACCTTGCTTTCTTGCAAACTCTGAACTTATTACCAACCCTGTGGCCCCACTATCCAACAATGCCTCCACTGTGATTTCCTCCTGCGTATCAATTCTTTCCAGCCCAATTTTCACCGTTACTTCTCTTAACATCTTTTCTTCTAACTTTCTTACTTTCTCTTCTTTCTTAATTCCCTCTAAATTTGATGTACCAGCATCTATTTGTGTAGCTAATACATTAAATTTGTTATAAGAACTTAGTTGAGGGCTTCTAAGTTCTTTACCTCTTTTAAATGTCCTATTTGTTTGATATTACTCTTGAACCTTCCTCCCCCTATTTCCACTCTTTTTATTACTCTTCCCCTATTCCTATAGTGACGGGCCATATACCCAAATCCTCCACAGATGTAGCAATTCCTTCCCCTATCCACCTCCATAGCATAAGGGTCCCATCTTGGAGGAGCCCCCATACTCAGTCCTATCTCCTGCCCTCTCACTACCACCACATTCGTCCTTTCCACCCCTTCCATTGGAGCAGGCCCTGTTGTCGCCTGCTAAAGAAGCTGTTGCCTCCTCTGCTACACTAATGGTCATAGCATTATTTGTCTCTGCTCCTGTTTAGGAGCTTCCCCCACCATCTCTTTCTTCCCTCTTAACCTCTTCTCCTCTCTCTTGCTCTCTCTCCAATTCCTGTCCAGAGCCATCGCTCTCCTATACCATTGTTCTATGGAGGCTGGCGGATTCTCCGCCTCCATCAGCTTCCTCCTGATTCCCCCATTCATTCCCCTTTTGAATTCTTCTATTAACGGCCTCCCCTTATATCTGCTTCCTCTTGCTGCCCATTTGAACTCCTATACAAACTCCTCCATCGTCCTTCCTCCCTGCTCTAGCTTTCTCAGCTCTGCCGCTTTCACTGACTTCTCTTCTCCCCCACCGAATTCTTTCCTCAAACTTGTCAGAAATTCTTCCACTGTTTCGTACTCCACTTCTCCTGCTTCCAACTCTTCCATTACATTCTCCTTCCATACATCCACTGAATCTCCCTGCACATATGACAAAACCCATTGTACTTGCTCCTCTACCGTACTTCCTCTCAATTTCATTCTTAAAAACAATCTACATGCTATAATGAACCCCCCCACTTTTACTGCTTCTCCGTTGAAGATAGTTGGTTTTGCTACCTCCATATGAGATCCCATATTGGATCTTGTTGTCTCTCCTGCTTCTCCTGCTCCTCCCTATGCCACTAGCAGGGCCTGTATCTGCGCCTGCATTGCAGCCAACTGCTCTTGCTGCTGTCGAATGATCTCGTGAAAATTGATCTGACTTATGTTAGTATTATAGGAGAGGGGTGAACCAATTGGTGATGGTGATCGTGGTGGTGGTGTAGGAGGTGAGGATGTATATAATGGTAGAGTGGAACCTGTGCTGGTTTTGCTCTCAGATTTGTACTCAGATAACGACAGAATTCTTGGTAGGTAATAGCAGGTCCTCTTCTTGCCCTGCCTATACCGTTTTACTGACTACTTAAAGTCTACTGACTACTGCCCTAATGGAAATGTATATGATTTTGACCTAAGAAGGTCGTTCTACTCTAAGTAGCTGTTTTAAGAACAAACTACTGTTCCTCTGCATAAACACACCACAAGGGGATGTATAGCACAAGACTGATAATGGAAGAAGTAAAGATTACATCCACAAAAGGTTTTACATCCAAAATACACTAGTGGGCTTTAGTACAAATAAACAGCCAAGCTTCGCCTGCTTGACTAGTATTTCCCTTATGCTTAGGGCCTGGCAGTGATCTTCTTGACTAAAGGTCTGTGTTGACCTTCGGTCGAGAATGGGTAGAGAGTAAGAGTGAGAGTGGATTGAGGGCTTGTGTTAAGCAGTCAAGGATAAGAAATCAAGTTCTAATGTTATGAGCTAAAACTCTTAGAGTGGAGTAGTAGAACAACTCTTGTATTGAGTAACACAAGAGAACTCGATAGAGTTCCTAGTACAAAGTAGTCTACCTTATATACTATTATTCATGGTCTGTGCTCACTACAGTATACCCTACCCTAATGACCATGTGTATGACATGAGGCCAACATATGTTGTCCATGTTATATGACATCACTTCATTCTAGAACCTTCTACTCCTTTCTCTTATGTCCTATAATCAGTCTTGTGACTGATATGACAGCGTGACTGATCAATCCTAACCCAAGTTGTTCTAAAAATAGAAAATAAAAGAAAAATAAAAAGAAAAATAAAATAAAATAAAATACAAAAAGAAAAATAAAGTCTACTGTCAATGATCTTGACAGTCTACTGTATAGCTTATAAAAATACTATGTATTTTACTTCATTGATGTTACAACAGTCTCCTACTTCTTTGTGATCTATAATACAAGTCCTCTCCTAGTATAGAAAATATATCCTTTAGTATCATGAAAGATAGGTTATTTATAAAGTTAGACTTGGTATATGATAACTAATATGAATCTAGACAGTCTGTAAATGTTTATTCAGTGTTTGTCAATAAAACTCTTATTTACAAAAACACTAATAGCTCTA